>NW_024121621.1:2909578-2947078 GCF_016745375.1 Pimephales promelas
ACGTTGATTTTGCTCATCGAATTAACGTTGAACCAACGTCAGACGCGGCATTCTTCAAAGCTAAATGAAAATCGAAAATTGGTTTGCTTTCATAACGTTGAAACAACGCGTTGATTTCAAGTTGATTTTCCGTTAGTTTTGAAAGAACGACGCGTCTGACGTTGGTTCAACGTTAATTCGATGAGCAAAACAATGTCAGATCAACGTTGTTTCTATGTCATATTTCCACGTTGATTCAATGTCAGTTTGCTATCTGGGCTGCAACATAGTCACACAGACAGAGAGTAGTGCACACATTACGTGGACTCAGAAACATTCAGCTAACAGCGTTTTTCTGTGATTTAAACTGGAAAGTGCCATCACATAGCCTATTCCTTTCTGTTTTTGAAGTAACTAAAACCCACAGCGGCACCATTAGAGAGACGCTGCACCGATAGGACTAATTCACTCATGCAATCTCTCTCTCATTAATCATTCAAATAAATGCAGTCTTAAATGTGCTATCTGTATCTGATTTAGACCGAACAGAAGACTGTGAGGAAATAAAGACCCATAGACAAAATAACTGATAAAAGTTTGCTGTCATGACAGAGCGGTAGCATTGTGGGCAACATACTGTCAAAAGCCGTAGCCGTGCACAAGGCCAGTTCGAGTTCGAGTCTCGACTTGCTGTCTTGACTCGGTTCAGGTTTCTCAGACCAACATCAACATTTGTTCACAAACTTTAGCCTCTAGTTGCAAATAGTGGCATGTTGAAAAGCATTCCCATCTCTTGTGTTGTTATTAGTGACATCATCAGCGATTAGTCGACTTTAATCACAACAGTCGACTTAAAAACTCGATCAACCCCTTGCATCATGCTATGATTAGTAGAAATAAATGCTCTCTGCAAGACTGTAACCTTACACAGTACGAGTCACTGTAAAACCAATAGTATTTGTTGTTCAAATTAAATTATGGAAAAATATAAATTGTCCGAAAAGTCCCCCTGTAGTGAATAATTGTATCCCTTAAAACTTAACTTTGATTTTTGATTTATTACGTATTTAAACGTTTTTTCCTTAAACAATTCTGCCATAAATTAGCTTGAATGTAACTCGACACCCTTGCCTCATTTAGTATATGCGGTTCTATGAATATGCAAATGAGCCCCGCCTCCACTCACTCACTCAGCTCAGAGATCGTCTCGTTGACGATCACACTTTGATCTGGGGTGCGTTTCCCGTACAACTATGTAGTTCGCTGCTTCACTACCATCAGTACGAAGCATCGTTGGAGAAATCCGAAACCCATTGTCGCGAAGTTTCGTTCAACCACGTTGGTTTCGCACGTGGTGGAGTAATAACTACTTTAACCTGTTAACTGTCACCCCCCCCCCCTTTTTTGAATAGACATGAAAATGCACATTTCGAACTTAAATGGTTGTAATTCAAGAATGCTTTGGAATATAGACATATGATTGGTCTTGTTTTAAAGAAGACATTTGGCAGATTTTTGTACAAGTGAAATAAATTAAGAAAGTGAAACAGAAAAAAAGTTATAGAAGTTTGAGTTTATGGAAATGTACAATGTAAAAATATTAATTATTCATATTTTACATAAAATATATATTTCCAAAACCCGGGCTACTCTAAAATGGCAGAAAGATCAAAGCCAAAAATCTGAACAAGTTGTGTTTCAAATTTTAGGTTGATATCTCAAAAAATGAGCTTTCAGTAAGATTTTGTTTGAGCGCAGTACCAAACTTTTTCACTAGGGCACAATCAGACTCCATTACTGCCCATATAAGGGCGCCTGCATTTCCATTCGTGTTTTGAGTGATATGAACCATTATTTTCACAATTTTCTTACAATTTCTGAAGTAGAGATCCTATTCAGAAGTAGCATGGGAAGTTTGGCAGATTTTGATATGAATTGAACCTCTAAGAAACACATACAAAGAACACGCATGTAAGTCATAGCTAGCTGCAACATCACACAAATGGTGAATTTATTATTTTTTTCTTGATATTTCAAACTTTTCAGACCTTTTTTTCCAAAATAATTGAATGGATTCTATCTTTTGAACTTTTGGCATGAAAACAAACTGAGGTTTCTACCATTTTTTCATGATTTTTCATGTTTACTGCTATTTTAAAATAAAGGTCTGAACACGCCTTATGAGTATGAAAATATTCTTGTTTTATATTGATAAATTATGGCTCCTCTGTAATATATTTTGAAAATCAGTCACCAAATATGGAAACTAGAGATTGTAAGCTTTCAAATGATATATAGTTTGTCAATATTATTTAAGGTATTTACTAAGATATTATTGTTTTAAAAATATAGTGGCAAACGTCCCACCTGTGGGACGGTGACAGTTAAGTGAAACTGTTTGAGATCCAATTAATGCTAGATTTTTATATATAAATTACAGACATGCCATCTGAGGACTATTTCAAATTGTTCTGAGTTATTTTGCTTTATTACCAAACTCAATATTTGGCTCGTTCTTACATAGTAGAGCACGTTCGCACATGCGCACTCTTCAAACGAGGTATTTTAACTCTTTTGACAAACTAAAAGATGTAAATTACATTTATATATTCTAATTAAAAGGCACCTTTGTACTGAATGTCAGCTTGCTTATTTTGCTCACGATAAGGATTTATTACGTCCAAATGCGATACAATATAGAAACTATGGCTGTAACCACAGGTCGAGAGCTGTCGTTCAAACCACACAACTTTGCGATGCTGTTTGCGAATGCTGTTTCGTTGGAACGACTGTTTCGGGAAACACCGACTCGTTGAACTATGCTGATAACGACGGAACTTGCGACCATAGTTGTCTAACGATGCTTTCGAGAAATGCACCCCTGATTGGTTACAAGGTAGTTCAGAAACACCAGCGATTTCAAACCGTGATTTTGAGACTGTCTTTGGTTCAGTGCAGTTTAAGGAGAAAATACTCAGCGATGCTGTCGACTTATCAATTTGCACATGGTTTGTCTTAATTAAAGCATATTAAAACAAACACCACATAGACATATGAACAACATTAAAAACTTTAAAAGGGAAGTTTTGACACAATCTGAATGTTGCTCATATTTGAGGGCATTGGCCCTGCCAGAGCGCTGCACTTCAAATCTCCCCTTCATTGGGAACTGAGCAGCTCTGTTTTGAGAGGGCTGTTTTTAGCCTGATACTGAGACCGTATTGAAGGTCATCGCAAAATCATCCAACTGCACCTCAAATTACCGTGACCTTCTTCTAAAGATGCCTAACTGCCAAATCACCTCCTCTACCCCTCTGGAGGCTGAAATACTCACTTCACATTCGGGTCTGGTTGTGTTTCTAAACCCCAAAATAACGCATTCTATTGCCAGATTAACCCTATAAAGCCTATTGTATTAGATTTGATACACGCCTCCAAAATAATCGATGCTTTACAGGGTTAAAACTGGGAGCCAAATTACTGCATAATCTTTCCACCGATTTATTTGTGCCCTCACCTATTTCTTGAATTTGCTCCTCATCTTCCTCTATCTCATCCTCTTCTTCATCATCTTCCCCCTCTCTTTCTACTCCTTCTTCCTCTTCCTCCTCCACCACTTCCTCTTCTTCCTGCTCCACCTCTTCCTCGTCTCCATTGATCACTTCTACCTCTTCCTGATCAAATTGTTCCTCGTTGTCTGTGTATTCCTCATCGGCTTCCTCTTCTTCTTCCCTTTCCTCTTCCTCCTCCTCTTCCTCTTTTTCATCCATTTCCTCCTCCATTTTGTGTGTCCTGTAGCATTTCTCCATTGACTGCTGGTCTACGACGGTTAGAAAGACCTTCCTCTTGGCCGAGGGCTCCAGGGCGTGAGTCTCCAGGGGTTTTCTCTTCTTGGCGACGGGACAGCCATACACACTGGACATGGAGAGATAAGAAAAACGCAATTAGCAAGCTGGCGTGTGAATTGCTGGACTTTCATACACTTAAGACCAAGGTACATAATTTACGGCACACGGGCCGGGCTGAAGGAGTTTTGAATTGGGACAAATATAGCAGGCTGTATGCCAAATCATTTAGGGGTTACACAAGTGGAACAATCAATAGACCTTAGTCAGGGTGCCAAATTCAATTTGCAATGAATGACAACAAAACCGTGAGAGAGTATATTTAAAGTGCCCACATTGTCAGTAGCGGCCTTCTCAGAACAAAAAAGTGGTCACTGGGGGGGGACCTTTTCAAAAGGTACATGTTTGTTCCTTTTAAGCCTAGTTCACACTACATGATTTTAAAATGTCGGGCTGAACTGTGCAGTTCACACTATGCTCTCAGTGAAATCATGAGTGTTCAAGTTGTTTAGCTGTTCACACCACACAACACAACGTGATTGATCCACAACAGGAGGTAACTCACTACACGAGTTAACAACGCACTACATAGAGATACAACCACGATCGGATGATAAGAGCATATCATTTGTGACTCAATGAGAGCCGTTTCAGTACTATAGTACGGTCTAAATCCTGAAAATAATCAAACAAATAACGAGTTGACAACAACACGATTCTATCTGGTCTAGAAACCATGTTTTGTCACGAAAAACCACACAATAAAACGAACCAGAAATGACGCGAAACTGCAGAGAAGAACACAACACGCGAATATGGACGTCAGACAGAAACTAGTGCTGCACACTGTTTGCTCGACGATCTGCTCTGAGAAAAAAAAAATGCAAAAAAGAAAACAAAAAGTAAGATTTACCTGGTGTCCTCAACCCATGCGTTGCTATGATTGGCTGTACTCATGACATCACTGAGATTGAGTCGCGCGACTGCTCGAGATATCTAGCATGCTAGATATTTTTCTGAGCTCGGTGACCTGTCTGCGAGGCGTCTGCGAGCTGTCTTTGATGCGTTGTTGGCTCTTTCACACTAACGGATTGGCGAGCGTTAATCGTCCGCTAATCGCCCGCGATTTGCACACGATAACACCCTGACTTGTTGGCGACTCAACGATTTGCAAATCGGGCTTAAAATCACGTAGTGTGAACTAGGCTTTAGCTATGACTGTTCAATATGTTGTCATCCTAGGGCGTCATATAGTGACGCTTTTGAAATTTCGTCTAAATCCAACCCACATGGCACTCTTTAGCGTCAATATAACACGCACAGAGCTTTGTTCGGTTATGGGTAGGTTTAGGTGTGGGGTAGGGTTAGGGTTAGACCACTAGGAGGCGTCTTCTGGCCCATATCCGTCTCATATTGACGCTAAAGGGTGCCATGTGCGTTGGATGTAGACAAAATGTCAAAAGCGCCAGTATATGACGCCTTGGGATGAGAACGGGCTGGAATATTGTACCTTTTTTTCCGAGAGTGTATGTTTCACCCGTTTCAACTAGCCTCTCTTAAAATAGAGCCACATCACACCACACACACACACACCTGGGTCTGAACATAACAGGGGCTTGGGGCAAAAATACCCCCAAAATACAAGATATGGTGCAAAAAAATATCTCTGTAGAAGTTGTTGTTTTGAATATTTATAATCAATACCACATGAGCAAGAGTGCTGATTTCTCCAATATCAGCGGCACATTTGCTATTTGTAAAATTAGGTGACTAACATTTTAGACACTATCCCCTGAGTTCACAGACTTTTAAGTTTTAACTGAAAGCAACTTGGAAATCTTAAAATAAAAAGAAAAATCTTAAAATATGTCATTGCCATTGTTTTGTCTCAAGATGCACAAGTCAAGTCAAGTCAGATTTATTTATATAGTGCTTTTTAAAAATACTGATTGTATCAAAGCAGCTTCACAGTGATAACATGAAAATAATACAACACAGATCAATAATATTCTTGAATATTAAATGTCCCCAACTAAGCAAGCCAAAAGCAAGGCAACAGTGGCAAGGAACCAAACTCCATCAGGGACTGGATGGAGAAAAAAACCTTGGGAGAACCCAGACTCAGTCGGGGGCCAGTTCTCCTCTGGCCAACGAAGTAACAGTGATTACAAAACAAATTGGATCGAAACATAAAGAGTATTTGTCCATTTCCATCTACAGTATTTGGAAGTCTAAGTAATCACGCCGGTTTGGAGACGAGCACACCAGTGATGTTTTTTTCTAAGGCACGTTTATAAAAGCTACTAAAGTCCTAACTGAACTAATGCCTAAATCTGGCTCAATCTAAGCCCTGTTTGTGAAACTAGCCCAAAATTGTCCATATTGGCTGTTTTTGCTCTATTTTGCCAGTGAAAATAGTTCCAAACAGTGGAGCCATTGTCTCAGTCAGAGCAACAGTTTCAGTTTCGTTACTGAAGGAATCCGCGCTTTTGAACGACTCTGTCTGTTCGACTCAAAGACCTACTCATAAAGACAGTAGACACTTGCGATGTCCCTGAATGAATGAATCAGCCGATTTAAAGGAATCGTTTGACTAAATGATTCAATGAGTCACTTGTTAAGACGACAATTTGCCACCATCTTCTGGCAGTTATAGTATCATTTCATTTTAGCTCAGGGGCTGAGAGAGTGACGAAGATTGGATGCTGTTTTTACTCTCCATCATGATTGTAACAATATAGTTCTGGTATAAGAGATAGAACGGATTTATAAATAGACTATTAAGAGTGAAATATGATAAAACAAGGGATTCCCCCTAATATTCGACTGAACAGGAGTCGAAGAGAACATTAGTCGACGAGAAGAGGCTTGTTTGACCAAAATTCTATTAGTCGGTAATCTTTTTTTTTTTAAACGTCTGTTATTTGTGGTTTTTACAGTAAGTCAGACAGGAAATCCAATCATCCATCAACCTTAAATATGCTTATCAATTGAAACATACACTCACCTAAAGGATTATTAGGAACACCATACTATACTTCGCCTTCAGAACTGCCTTAATTCTACGTGGAATTGTGCTGATAGCATTCTTTAGAAATGTTGGCCCATATCGATAGGATAGCATCTTGCAGTTGATGGAGATTTGTGGGATGCACATCCAGGGCACGGAGCTCCCGTTCCACCACATCCCAAAGATGCTCTATTGGGTTGAGATCTGGTGACTGTGGGGGCCATTTTAGTACAGTCAACTCATTGTCATGTTCAAGAAACCAATTTGAAATGATTGGAGCTTTGTGACATGGTGCATTACCTGCTGGAAGTAGCCATCAGAGGATGGGGACATGGTGGCCATAAAGGAATGGACATGGTCAGAAACAATGCTCAGGTAGGCCGTGGCATTTAAACGATGCCCAATTGGCACTAAGGGGCCTAAAGTGTGCCAAGAATACATCCCCCACACCATTACACCACCACCACCAGCCTGCACAGTGGGAACAAGGCATGATGGATCCATGTTCTCATTCTGTTTACGCCAAACTCTGACTCTACCATCTGAATGACTCAACAGAAATCAACTTCAACTGTCCAGTTTTGGTGAGCTCTTGCAAATTGTATTCTCTTTTTCCTATTTGTAGAGGAGATGAGTGGTACCCAGTGGGGTCTTCTGCTGTTGTAGCCCATCCGCCTCAAGGTTGTGTGTGTTGTGGCTTCACAAATGCTTTGCTGCATACCTCGGTTGTAACGAGTGCTTATTTCAGTCAAAGTTGCTCTTCTATCAGCTTGAATCAGTCGGCCCATTCTCCTCTGACCTCTCGCATCAACAAGGCATTTTCTCCCACAGGACTGCCGCATACTGGATGTTTTTCCCTTTTCACACCATTCTTTGTAAACCCTAGAAATGGTTGTGCGTGAAAATCCCAGTAACTGAGCGGATTGTGAAACACTCAGTTATAAGTAACTTCACCTCTCATTCTAACATTTACCTAGATAATTGTGCTTTATTATTAGGTGCATATTCTAGTGTTTGTGTGGAATGTTAAAGCTAAAGTATTAACGCTGAATGATATGGAGCGCGATTCTTTAACAGCGGAAACAACTTTTTCTGTATTTTTTTTGTCATACTTGCCGATAAGAGTAAGACTTCGATCGAAACTGTAAATGTCTAAATTTATTTGTGTAAACTCCCAATAATAACAAAATGTTGTTCTTTTGTAAAATAAAGAAAACCAAAAGAATGTGGGTTCTCGGTCTTCGTGAACTGGAACACGTCACAAAAGTGAACCGAAACTTAGCATATATGCTACTTGTCTCGCAGATATAAGATATATGAGGCGTCATAGTATTAAATCTATGGTATCTATGGTGTCAGTATTGAAAGTCCAAACAATGTTTTTTTGCCCTCGCAGCAAAAAAAAAAAAAAAAGCAACAACTAAAGTATAACATTGCAAATGGGTATGTGTTTGGAAATTGGTAATGTAGTAGATAATAATAGCAGAACTACAGTTGAGGCGTTTCACGCAGGTGTTTTCTTTAGGAGGAATTAGTTATAATTAGAAATAATGTTGCGGATTGTTTAAATGCACATGTCTTATTTTACTCCAATAATCTTGTTTTATTCACACCACATTTTTACACTGTTAGTCTTTTTATATATTTTGTTTTAAAGTAAATATTAAATTTAAATATGCTAACTGGGCCCATAAATGATCATTTTAACATGTTTTCCCCATGTTTCATAAAGTAAAGCTCTTTTATATATTTATGGCATTTAATTTGAATGTAATAAGCAGTAATTCAATTCATGATATGACATCAAAATAATACTGAACAATAATCCAATATTTGAATGACCAACCATACAACGAATAAGCTTTTTTCGTTCCTGTCCTGTTAGAATTGAATGTGTTAAATCACTAATGCCCTGGTAACTTTAGCAGTCACGTGCACACACGCGCACACACACACACCTTGCAGCTGTGAGATTAAGAGGTGATTAATTGCATTTTCTACCTTCAGCAAATATATATCTTCTAGATCCTCGCAGCAGGATCAGCTGATGTGATCCTCCAATAATCAGTGTATCGATCCAGTGTTCAGGCCAGCGGACATCTTGAGCTCTCTTCATTTGAGCCGGAGAGAGTGAATAAAAACCCTCTCCCCTAGCACACAGCCGGCTAGCTGTTTTTTATTTGATCAATTTGATAAACATTTTATTAATTGAGGGACATTTTTGAGTAATTTGAATTACTGTATAAATATGTGTGCTTTGTTGTTACAGTTTTTCTGAATCACTAAAACACTAAACCCCATTCTCTGAACCAAATTCTCAATAGCCTAACCCAATTGGTCAAATAAATCAGTCTTTCTGTAAAACATTAAACAAGTTCATGCAGCTAAAACACTTAAACAATTCAGAGGCCCAAAATTGACTCAAAATGTTGCACTGAATGTTGACACCAATAATGGATTGTAACAATACAAGAGGGAGAGAAGGAAAGAACAAGGAGGAAGAGAATGAGGAAGAGCAGGTGTGTATAGTGTTGGAAAATGAGTTTATACTTTTCTTCTGTGACTGCATGCTTTGGATTCTGTTCTCTGTGGTGTCTAACGAATGATCTGAGTGTGTATAATATTGACTCGTGTGTGTATGATCTGAGAGCATTGTTTGATTTTGAGCACAGATGAAATGGGTTTTGAGGCGATTGTTTGATTTCTCCAGAAGAGTCAGAGGTTCTGTGAATGTGGTTTGAAGATTTGGCTTTTATGTTGAAGGTTTTGAGAAAGTGAGTGATGCTTTCAAGAAATGGTGTTTTAGCAATTCAGAAAAACTCTAATAAGGGGAATCACTTATTAAGCTAACAGCCTTACAGACACACATCAAATGGTAACACCACTGTGCTCTGATACACACACACACACACACACACACATTATGTGTATGAAACAAGAGAGAGCGAGTCTATGATACGGGATGACATAATTATCTATCTATCTATCTATCTATCTATATGTCTATCTATCTATCTATCCATTCTTCCTTCCACCATCCATCCATCCATCAATCCATAATACATCCTTCCATCATCCATCCATGCATCCATCCATCTACCTATCCATCCATCATTCCATCATCCATCCACATTTCTTCCTTCCACCATCCATCCATCCTTCCATCAATCCATAATGCATCCTTCCATCATCCATCCATCTATCTATCTATCTATCTATCATCCATTCTTTCATCCATCCATCCATCAATCCATCATCTATCCATCCTTCTACCTATCCATCCATCCATCCATCCATCCATCCTTCCATCATCCATCCATCTTTCCATCCATCCATCAATCAATCAATCTATCATCCATTCTTTCATCCATCCATCCATCAATCCATCATCTATCCATCCTTCTACCTATCCATCCATCCATCCATCCATCCTTCCATCATCCATCCATCTTTCCATCCATCCATCAATCAATCAATCTATCATCCATTCTTTCATCAATCCATCCATTCTTCCATCCATTTTTCATCCATCAATCCATCATCAATCCATCATCCATCCATCCATCCATCCTTCCATCCATCCATCCATCCATCATCCATCTTTCCTTCCATCCATCAGTCCATCATCAATCAATCAATCTATCTATCTATCTATCTATCTATCTATCTATCCTTCCATTATCTATCTATCCATCCATCCATTATTCCATCCATCAATCCATCATCAATCCTTTCATCCATCAATCCATCCATCCTTCCATCATCCATCCCTCCATCCATCCATCCTTCCTTCCTTCCTTCCTTCCTTCCTTCCAACCAATTCCAGGACATCTATGTTGACTGCCATGTTCCCCCGTCTCCTCACATGGACAGGCAGCAGAGCTCAGGTCCAGATTAACCAGTGTCAGCCGTCTAGCCGATTGGCAGGTTCCATCTCGCTAGAATGTGAGTTTATTGGGCTGACCCTTCCAACAGGGCACTCTTTCATTTGTGAGACCAAGACCGGCACCTCATTCCAGAGCTGACATCACGCACGGCACCCTCGGCTCACCCGGAATGATCCTCCGTGCAGTGATCAATAGTGCTTGTGCCCAAACATCGCAAAAGCACATTAAAATGCCACTCATCCTGTCTGACGGCCTTCCAAATAAATCAGGTGGCGTTCCCCTCAGGCCTGGTGTGAGCGGTCCGACAGGCAGCAAGAGGGGAAGGAGGACACGGCACTGGTGTGTACGGCTTACACCCCGTCTGTCCGATCGCATTCATGTCAGTCAGCCTTGCTGCGCACACGCTTTTCAAAGAAACAGACTGAGAACTAAACTGACATAGTTGTAATGAATGTTGCAGTATAGTATGCATGATTTCCAACAAATGCGGTCAATGTGGGATGAAATGTCATTTTTCCCGAATCCTGATTCTATACTAGTATTTTAAATTGACTCTTGATGCAAACAAACCATTCACAATTGAAAAATCTTTTTCAAGTCAATGCATTGTTACTTCCTTAATAAATTGTCTATAATAATACATTGCTTTTCACATTGCTGTTTATCTCCACAGGAACTGCCTTTGTATTTTGCAATCCTCTCTCTTCCTTTTTGGCATGTTCTTACCAAACCTAAACGGATCACTGAATCAACCTAAATACATTAGTTTATTCCAACAAAAATTCAATTTTTATGGGTTAAATAAGGGTAAAAATGCTCTTTAGGGAAACAAATGCGGGTTACCACATTTTTTGTGTGGTGAAACTGAAATTGAATTCGGACTAATCAGTAAAATCTAGCGTGAACATCAGAGGTTAGCACATTTATCAGTTTTGGCCTCTAAAGTTCATTTCTTAAAAATGACTCTCCTCTGGAGCTCTTCGGTCATTTTTGACTGAAAAATTCACTTTTTTCCCTTCTTTCTTCATCAGAATTGTACGAAACTTTGGCACTTGCTATGTGAACACAAAAAATAAATCATGGACATTATTTCGAACAGGTTTAATGGTACGGTTCCTCGCGGTCAAGAATTAGCGAATTGGAAATGAATGCGAGACAAATTTCATCTAGTGGAACCTTTTGGTACTGCAGCCAAACGAAATCTTACTGAAAGCCCATTTTTTGAGGTATCAGGCTAATTTTGTTTTTTAACACAACTTGTTAAGTTTTATGGCTTTGATTTTTTCACATTTTTTGAAAATATATATTTCATTTAAAAAATTGAAAATAGTATAATTTATCCAGCCCGTTCTCATCCCGAGGCGTCATATACTGACGCTTTTGACATTTCGTCTAAATCCAACGCACATGGCACGCTTTAGCATCAATATGAGACGCAGCTATATATGGGCCAGAAGGCGCCTCCTAGTGGTCTAACCCTAACCCTAACCCTACCCCAGACCTAAACCTACCCATAACCAAACAAAGCTCTGTGCGTGTTATATTGACACTAAAGGGTGCCATGTGCGTTGGATTTAGACGAAATTTCAAAAGCGTCACTATATGACGCCCTAGGATGAGAATGCATTGCATTTTTCATAACAATAAACATAAAAATTTGTCACCTTTTTAAGTAAGTATCTGCCAAGTGTCGTCTTTGAAAAGAGATCAGACTTAAGTCTGCGCTCCAAAACATTCAAAATTTACAACAGTTTCAGGTCTATGCTCAAAAAGTGAATACATGGATAATAAATACAGTGTAAATATAAGTTACTACCAAATAATCCCCTAAAAAGATAAAATATGACATAAATATAGTCATTTTTGACCAACAAGAGCACCAGAGTCATCTGATTTATCTAATTCTCAGGAAAGAGCTCAAATAAAGACCACAAGATATATAATGAAAACAGACACATCAAATACTGCACCTGAAGAACTCTGGAATACGACTAACCATGAACATCCATGAATTCATATGCTATAATCAACTGCAGGTGGCTACAGCTTTAGCTTGTCATTGGCGTTATATGCGTATCTCTGCGTGTTTGATGAGAATGGAGACAGGACATTGGAATGAAAGATCTGTGAAATGTGTGCATGCTCTGCTGGTGTAAAAGCATCTCTCGCTGAGCCACTACACTGCGATCTATATGAGCGAGCAGCAAGAGTGCCGTCACCATGGTGATCTCCGGCTCAAATCCAAGTGGGATTTGCCATCTTGGCAGGCAGACAACGAGGAAGCCAGCAGGAGTGACTGGAGCACAGGAGGACGGAGAGAAGCTGAGCGATGTAAGCATAACATCAGATCTAAACAAATTCTGCTTCAAAATGACTCAAACTGAAGAGCATTAGTGTTCTCATAAGATCATACATATCTGCGCCTCTATACCGTTACAAAGAGCTTGCAGAAAACGGTTAAGGGCAATGAAGGTCAAAGACGTGCTTTCAGCAACCAACCCGGCAAATGCATCTGACAGGCACTGGTTTGGGGATCAGCTCCGGAAAACATGTGCACACTGGAAACATCTCATTAGTGTGCATGTGGCACCAGAAGCAATGTAAACACATGTGTCTCTATATTGTCTGGTGTGTATGAGCACCAAGTGTGGTCACAACCAAATAATTTCCATCAGTATGCACTAGAAAAATGGGAAATGGCCAATAGATACACAGAAGCTAAGACAAGCTGTAGGACAAGCTGGGACTGGGGAAGGGTTTCAGACGTACTCTGATAATGTACCGTACGACCAGCTTACGGCGAACACTGAACCAGACTATTGAAATGTTGAGCAAGTGATCTCATTGTCTGTAGAACCGGCAGAGGCCAATCAGCTTGTGCCGTGCAAATAATGTGATCATGTGATCAGTCTGCGCCCTCTACAGTAGGGCTGGGTCTCCTTCAATGGTTTTCGATTGTCGAGACTGATACCTTGATTCGATACCAGTTCCTGAACGATACTTTTTCAGATACAAAATATAATTTAACACAATAAAACTTGCTGCAAAGCACTGACAAAAATAGATGAATGATTATGAATGTGTCAGGGAAAAAATATCAAGGGGACATTTTAATTGTTTAATAATAAACTAGTGTTTTCTGAGTCAGTGTTGGCTACAAAGATGAAGTTGACGTTGCTGACTCAGAAATGCACCTTTCATTGGGATTACATAATCGGAGAGAATTTGTTTTCGATTTGAATTGTTATGTTTAAAAGTAGACATTAACCTCTTAAGTATCAAATGTGTTATTGAACGACAAGACATTTTTTGATACTCGATGCTTTCAAGGCAATACGTCTGGTGCCTAAAAAGTTTCAGACTCAATACCTAGCCCTACTCTAGAGTTTCATGACTGAACTTATTATTTAAATGAACATTTTCTGTTCTCTGGCCTTCTGATTAAAATAAATTGTTTATTTTTAACCAACTGAACCAAGATTTAGCTATGATACTGTGTGTAAATGCATCAAATGGGATACCAGCAGATTACTGTCAGTGAAGATAACGTATGTACACATAGACAGGTGTAGGTGCCTCAGGGGCACAGGGGTAATAAATCACCATTTAGTGTTTAATCACCACCACCTGGTCTTAAACGTACAGACTTTAACTAATCAGACAGTTGTTTAATCGCTAATCACAACTTAGAATGGAAAATCACAGTAAAAAGTGGTAGCTTTCAAATGTTTTCTTAAAAACCTACTCACTAATGATTAGTTTGTGACTCTCCAATTCGAACTCGTTCATCAAAATGAACGAATCTTTTCCCGAGTCAACTCGTTCATTTCGTTTGTTGAATTAACCAATTGACAAGAAAAAAGATTTGTTCATTTTGACGAACGAGTTCGAACAGGAGAGTCATGAACGTGCATCACAGAACAGAGCAAGGCGAGTATTTCAGCTTCTAAAACTTAAACTTTGTTATTTATTTATTAAATGAGCGATCGTTACGCTTGTTAAGACCCTTATTCATTTAAAGCCCTTTGAACAGTTTGCAGTTTGCACTGAAACTGTCTTTTGGACCTTGAACCATTTGGTTCCCATTGAAGTCTATGGAGAAAAATCCTGGAATGTTTTCTTTTCGACTGAAGAAAGAATGACATGGATATCTTGGATGACATGGGGGTGAGTAAATTATCAGCAAAAGTTTTTTTAAAAAGTGAACTACTCCTTTAAGTTCAACAAGTGACGAGAATACGATTTGTGCGCAAATGTCATTAAAGACATGCGATGTCTTTAATAACTTTTGGGCCGGCCATTTTCAATCCCTTAAGAAGCCTATGCAGGAGTGATACAGCTCTCAGATTTCATAAATAATATCTTAATTCATGTTCCCGAAGATGAACGAAAGTCTTACGGGGTTGGAACGACGTAAGGGAGAGTAATTACTTTCTTTTTTGAGTTAACTAAGCCATTTGAATAAAAGCATCATGAAAAGATAATTATCTAAATAAAATCAAAAATAAAATATGCCTTGATTTGTTGAGTGCAAATATCTTACATAAGCTATATCTTACATAAGCTTTAAAGAGCTATAAACAGAAGGAAACACTCAGCATGAAGACTTCCTCTATACCAGACGTAAGATAAATGGGTAGATTTGCAAAATGAACCCGGAATGAAAAATTGAGTGCAGGTACGTAGCCTTTCTTTTGAAAGCATGGCATCGGCATCACGCGGACCCCATTACAGGTAGCATCTGACAATAGCACTTGATTAGACGCCACACACTGCCTATTGTTGGTAGACCTCCCTATGCAATTTGGTTTCCTCCAAGCAGTCATTCAATCACATTAAGCCTCCATTAAATATGTAAATGTGTGTTGCAGTGGTGGGCTGTGATAGCGAGGGAGGGGTGTGCAGTGATTAATGGACCCGAGCACACAGTGATGCTTGACTAGCTCTGCTGACGGAGGGGGGGGGGACTGAAGGGTCGTGCTGAGGATGTGCCGGCTCGTCAGTCCAAACAGCTCCCGGCGTTTATTCGGAAATCCCGTCTCTCTCTTTCACTCTTATCCTGCCTTTCTGCCACAGCTAGAGAGGTCCGGCCACTTTGTCCACCTGAAATCCCGTCCTGCCAGCCTGGCCACGTGCCAAAGCTTTTAGCGAGCGCTATCTGTCAAGGTATGAATAATACAAGCCGCAGACTGTCCGCGGAATCCAAATGAGGTATACATCAGGACCAAAGCGCTCTACTTACACACTCGCGCCAACAAAAGCCAATTATTGGAGCCGATTGCAGCTATGGAAATGAGAAGGACCAGTGTTCATGCTCTCTGGGAAAGAAGAATAGCAACACAACAACTGGGTACATACAGAAATAAATAACAAATAGCAACACCGACAATTAAACAACTGCTCAAAAAGAACGACCTACAATGGAACAACTACTGATCATCTGAAAAAGAAGAAGCAACGATTGTTAAAAAGGGGCAGTTAAAAACTCTAAAAAAATATAGCTTGAAATAATGGTTGCACTGTATTTTACTGCATGTGCACCAATAGTGTCCTTACATAAGAGTAATATAAGAACTTAACATGGGTTGAGGTTAGGTAGTTATTACCCTGATATTGTCATTTTTTAGTAATGGTCCTGATATACTCACGGGGACGTTCTTTTTCATTTTTCGCTCAGGGGTGATTTCGTTTTTTGAAGCTTTACAGTATTAAACGTGAAAAAGTGTCAGTGTATCTTTCGATGGATTAGAATTGCAACTTCAATTTCTACTATAAAGCGTCTCTCCAGTGTGTTCATGTTTTCACTCGCGTCTGACCTCGACGGACTGAATGGAAAAGATGAACTGGAGAATATTTACATCTCAAAGAAGGCGGAGCCTCAGAGCTAGGGCTGTAGTCAAGACCACCTTTGTCGAGTCTAAGACAAGTCCAAGACCAGGACTAGTCAAGAGTCCAAAGAGGTTCGAGTCCAAGACAAGACTAAGTCCAAAAAGGTTCGAGTCCGAGTCAAGACCGAGTCCAGGACAGGAAAAAAAAAAAAGTCTTCAGGGCCTGAAGTTCGTTTTTTGCCAAACAAAATTATTAAATTTATCTTGCCTAAATATTTGCACTCATTGCATTTTTACAATGGGGTAATGTTGTTAAGAATTTACACAACACAAGACTTGATTTAAATTGTTCAATTAAATTGAAAAAAGTTGCACAAATAAATACAATACAATAAAGATACAAATAAAGACAAATAAAGAGAAACATTTGTGAATAGGTCTAACACTAATATTCATAGATAGAATCTGAATGAAATAATCAAATGGAAAATAACTCTGGATAGTATTTTAGTCCTACATAAATTAAACACATAGGCTATCAATCCTGATTCCTTTAACTTAAAGCTCTGTTTTGTTGTTTATACGACAAAATTAATGACCGAGACATATGGTTGCTGTCACTTTAAGAGCCAGTGCTTGGATCCTGTGTTCATTATACTGGCGTGCATTTTATGCTTATTAAAGACAAATCCAACTATGTTAAGTGTATACTCACAAAGAACGAAATTGACAGTTTTGAGTGTTGAAGCAATATAGCTAATCCATGAAAAATAACTTTTGTTACTGGCCAGCTGTTCTTGAGGCGGATTTTCTATGAATGTGCGCAAAGTCATCCCAGGGAGCGCGCGAGGACTGACAGTTTAACATTGCTTGAATGTTAAACTGGTAAGACTTAAAAAGATGTGTAAATGGTAAGCTTTATTCACGGTGCACTGCTGGCCCGATTGTGCAAGTGAATATTCCGTCATGTCCCGACTCCTGAACGCGAGTGTGTGTGTATTATCGTGGCAGCGCTTGATGCTTGCCTTCCACAACACATTTTGAGAGAAGAGAAGACGCGGCACCACCGAACACTCACAATGTTTGTGAAATTGCGTCTGGCGCATAGTTATAAAAATAATTATTTGATTTTATAATCTGTGTGGATTGCGATTGTGGGAATATCCCGCATTATAAATGGGAGACCTGCGGGAATGATTAGAATTGTGCACAACACCCAGGATTTTTAAGTAACGTTAGCTACCCAGATAGCAAACTGACATTGAATCAACGTGGAAATATGACATCGAAACAACGTTGATCTGACATTGTTTTGCTCATCGAATTAACGTTGAACCAACGTCAGATGCGTAATTCTTTCAAAACTAACGGAAAATCAACTTGAAATCAACGCGTTGTTTCAACGTTATGAAAGCAAACTAATTTTCGATTTCATTTAGCTTTCATTTAGAAGAATGCCGCGTCTGACGTTGGTTCAACGTTAATTCGATGAGCAAATCAACGTTGTTTCAATGTCATGAGAGACGTCGTTTCCACGTTGATTCAATGTCAGTTTGCTGTCTGGGTAGTAACTATAGTAACAGAGAAGACGCGCTCCGTTGTAGTGAGCACTTGGTTAATTTGGGCATTTTCTAAGTTAACGTTACCCTGATAGGCTTGCCTAATAAATGAACATACATTCAAAAATGTTGGACTCGGTCGAGACCAAAAGCCATATTTGGCAAGACCAGTGGCCGAGACCGAGACAAGTCCGACGACGACGGTGTACGACCTCTAAACCAATTTCGTTTTGACCCGATTGTGAAACGACATCGCTTGAAGTACGGACCCTTAAATACGTACAGTGTGTATTCGCAACAGAACTGTAAAAAGGGCTACCAAAGTACATTTCAAACTATTTATTTATTTTTTTCTTTGCATACTATTTTAGTACAATGGTGCATGTCCAAAATGTTACCATTTAATCGAAATTTCATTGTGACTATAGTGTTGTTATAGTGTTAAGTCCTGTTCACACAAAGAACGATGACTAGGATCCACACCATAGCATTCTGTTTGTTAATAGCGCATGCCGCAGTTTTGTCATCTGCCGCTTTAAATGCTCGTTAAAGGGATAGTTCACTTTAAAATAAATTGTTGGTATGTTTTAGCTTACCTCAAGGGCATCCTAGATGTAGGTGTCTTGATATTTTTAGGTCAAACCGTTCTTGTCTGTCAGTCATATAATGGAGGATGCATGCACAGAGAAGTCCAAATTAAACATGATTGAATGACTCGTAAATGTAAGTACACATTGATGGACTAAGACAAGAAACGAGCGGTTTGTGTGAGAAAACGAACAGAATTTATATCGTTTTACCTCTTGTAACCACAGCCACGTCCAAGTGATCTGAGGGCGAGGGCGATTCGGTCTGCGCAAGCGCCGGAAGTGATCTCTCGCGCGTGTACGTCACTCATTGTTTACACAGAGGTTTCGGAAGTGTTACCCTTCACTGTGAAGATCTAAACATATTTAGATGTACAGGAAATCGCAATGGAAGATGATTTTGATATATCAACAGACAACGTTGAATTTTTTTGCGCAACCGCACAAGAGATCACTTCCGGGGCTTTCCGGTGATTGCGCAGAACGAAGCGCCCCTGCCATCAGATCACTTGGCAAGGCTGTGGTTACAGGAGGTAAAACGATATAAAAACGTTTGTTTTCTCACACAAACCGCTCGTTTCATGTGTTAGGCCATCAATGTGTAACGGGAATTTAACCCGTCTTGTAGGGGAAAATGTATTAGTGCTGCCACGGAAGACTGAATAACGAAAAGATCTTAGTCCCCGCTTTCAGTACTTTTAATCTCACTACACACTAAATGCGTGTATGTTATGTACTACTTTATTGGGATGTACAGACCGACGAGAGTAGGCTTCAGCTTAAGTAATGTCACTGAAGTAAAAGTAAAATGAGTTAGACAGTCTAATATACCCCTAACTCCTCTGGTCTAATAAAGTAGCTGAGACGCCCCTACTCCTTGACAGCTCTAAAAAAAAAAAAAAATACAATGAAGTAAGTATGAAATAAAACAGTATTTATTCTGAGTCTCTTTTCTTCTTTCTTGTAATCAAATGTTAAATTCAGGGTTAATGATCACAAAATGGAAAATAAAAAAAATAAACAAACTGTATGGTCTTTGTGTTTTCCTTTACCCTCACTCTCAATCACTTTCAATGTACAAGCTCTAAACTTTTCACATGTACCAATGATAAACCTCACTCAAAAATAAATACAAAACAAAAACCTTATATAAACACCACTTAGGATGAGTTCTCCTTTTTCAAATGGTCAGATTCAAATGATCAACCAATCACATTGAAAAAAACACCAATATACACAATGCAATTTCACATCCGGAAAAGCACTTACGTGAAATGTCCCTAACTGTGCTCACTCAGTTCACCTTAGGTTCTGTGATTGAACAGAACTCTCACAGTTCCTTGGATCAAAAACAAATATATAACAAAAAATTATAGATTGAAAAATTGACGGGAGTTGTCTCGACGTAGCGTGCGTTGAAATTATCTTGAAGTTTCGTTGCAATATCTCTCAAGCTCAATGAAATGTCCCACAAAAAAAATGATTGAATCAAAAATGAGTCAAAAAGTGAATGAATCAAACTGAGGTGAATCAAAGATGAAATGTATCACAGGAAGGTAACCACTGAGATACCTCACAGAGATGTGTCCACCTGAAATGTCGTTGGATGGCAGGGTAACAAAAAAACTCAAATCTCCGAAAATAACTATGTTCAGCGCCAACTGCGAACCGCAATTCCCATCTCACGTGCGGTGACACGTGCAGAACACTTACATGCGCGTGCACGTGACCAATACGGTTGGAACGTCCGTTTCAGGAGTGTTTCTCAATCAAAAATGAAGTCCAAAAACTTAACAAAAGTGTGAAAAATATCTTAAACCGTCGTCAATCAAGCTAAACTTGTACTTTTAATGCACTCACAGTTCTCGTAGCCTTCACAAAACATTACTGCGTCACTCCAGCAGTCTAATGCGATTCACGGATCAAAATTCACACAAAAAAACTACGAACAAGTGTCACGGTTCACGAAAATCACCTGATGTTGTTCTTTATTCGACCAAAGCCCCGATCAACTTCTCTCCAAGTCACTTTATCGAACGAGCTTCTCGAACACGACACAACATTTTTTAGTCTGAGTCTGACTCACACTCTCATACTCCGCGCTCCTCTCTCCCGCTGCCGCAGCACACACTGAACTCCGAAAACCTGTTCACCCGTCAAAATAAAAGTCCCCCCAAAAATAATTATTTTTAGATAATATATACCCGTTACAAATGTGTACTTACTTTAAAGTCTGTTGGATTCTGATTGGCTGTCAATGTTTGATGTGAAAGTTGCTATGTATTGCTTTTCTGTACCGTTTTTGCTAGTTGTGTCGTAGACTTTTGCTATTCTTTTATATTGAGAACGATTTTTAGAAAGGCCTTGGGCCTTTATTCAGCATGAGTGACCTTTCCAACAACGCTCAATCCCCTGACCAATACAATCTGCTTAGGAACCTGATGTCTCACACCCACATCTGCTTTACATCAACACTGCGACAGAGTACTTATGCAGTTATTTAGATATGCACATTATTCATGCCGTAATCTGGTTTTGCTCTGCTTATCCCCTTCACCAACGCTTTGCTAGCACCCACTATATAAGTAATATCAATAATCTGTTTACGGTTCTCATAATTACTTTGCGTTCAGGCAGTTGGGTAGAGTATCAATCCATCATTGGCTAGTTTACATACAACAGATGAACCATAAATGACAGTATAGTGGGCTATTTGTAATATGGGGTGACATTCCGTTATTCAAAGAACCATGGCTAAATTTGATATGAAATGTAAATATTAGATTGGTTCCAGTTTGGGATAACAATACACTTCCGCTCTTTAACAAAGCTAGTGAGTCTACTGTCTGCATAGACTGCGATCTTATAAGACATCTTAAATAAAAGGGAACATGAATCTGTTACAAAAACACACACGAGTTTGCTTAATTCTGTAGTATGTTTAACAAGTGAAGGAAAATCCCACTTGATGTCACAGTTCCGACCGGGAAGCTCATAATGTTGCCTAGATTTGGGTGTATATGTCACATGGCGTCACTCAGGGAGATGCACATATTTACTAGCGATTAGAGAACACTCACTTTATTAAATGACAGTTTGTAGAGTACATAATAGTAAAAAATGTTTGTAGTGACAAATGTGTTAAACCAATACACCTGAATGTTGGAACAAATCTACTGAATGGGATTGCATTTATTCACCTGCAGTTTGGTTTCTTAGATTAAATTATGCACTTTACTGTACTAAATGTGCACTAGTATAGTACTTCGAATCTCACAGATAACATAATATTAGTGAAATAAAAGCATACTTCAATTTTTTTTTGCCAAATTAAAAGTTTTACTTTAAAGTACATTTAAAATCATAGTTTTAATAATATTTTGTCGTGCTTTAAAGAAGTGAACATGTTTTTTTATGCATTGACTAACATACTAAAGCACATGTAAAGCACTTGACTATAATTATAACTGCATTTGAAATGACATTCAAGTATGTTTTACTTTACCGTAAATACTTGTCAGTATCATATTTCAAAGAAAATAGAAGTAATTATGAAATAACCTGCAATTAGCTGAATAAAGTTCAGCTAATTGCATTTAATATAAATTTTAAATAATTTATTTAGGTAACATTTTATTATTCAATGTCCTTATTATAAATGTTACAATCAACTAACCCTAAACCATATTATGTGCATGTTTTAAACTATTATTATTCAGTACTTAATTATATGTGGCAACATTGTAACAAGGATGCCTTAAAATAAAGTGTAACCTGTATTTTGAAAACACAGTTTATTTTAATGTGTCCTTGTTTATTTACAACCTTAATTACAAGCATTACCACAAATATAGTGAGCAGTTGTTAATATACTTAGTAATTGCTAGTGTATTACACTGTTACGAAACACAAATTAAAATTGTGACCGAACTATAAGTAAGTTAGTTTTTTTTTTTTTTTTTTTTTTTTTCACAAATGATATAAAGCTTGAAGTATATTTTATGCACCGTAAGTCATCTTCCAAGCATCCGGACATGGCTGAATGTTAAAAAGTAGTCAGAGATAGCAAGTAGTAAAACCTCAAATCCAACTTTGAACCGTTCATGATGCATTAAAGACTGTTTTAAAGTCTAATCCTGTAAAGACAGTGCAGTTTGTCTGACAGCATGTGTAAAAGAGCAAATGCAGGCTGTAAATAGTGTGTCCCTCATTAGCTGTGTTTTCTTATTAACATATAATACCAGCAGTGCTTTGTGTTTACCTCTCGCCACATGAATTATTCAGCTTCCACAGATTCGCACCATGACTCTTTTATGGAGCATCTTGGGCAACCCAGATACTAAATGTCACTCAAAACATTGATGTCACACACTGCTGTAGTCATTTGCATGCGTGTGAGAGAGTGTGTATTCAGCATCAGCGCTGCATAATGTGTGTCAGTCTTGTGTGTTGGTGTGTGCATCACATGTCATCTCGCTCCTTCTCGATCAGAAACTCCAGACAGAAGAAACAGTTTGTAATTTCCCGGTTTCAGGAAAAATAAATCCCAAACCTAATCCCAATCCCTGTCCTTCAGCCAGTGGAAAGGTAAACATGTAAAGGACACATTTCACCCCTAAACCTGGGGTCGGGGCTGACAGGAGGGTGAAATTCTCTTGGATCACTATATTCTCATTGATGTAACTAATTAACTAACTAACTAACTAACTAACTAACTAACTAACTAACTAACTAACTAACAGTATGTTATACTAACTTACTAACTAACAAACAAACAAACAAACAGTATTTTATACTAACTAACTAACCAACTAACTAACAGTATTTTATACTAACTAACTAACTAACTAACTAACTAACTAACTATCTAACTAACTAACTAACTAACAACTAACTAACAGTATTTTATACATACATACAACCTAACTAACTAACTAACTAACTGACTGACTGACTGACTAACTAACTAACTAACTAACTAACTAACAAAAAGTATTTTATGCTAACTAACTAACAGTATTTTATACTTACTAACTAACTAGTATTTTCTATTTACTAACTAACTAACTAAATAACAAACAGTGTTTTCTACTAACTAACTAACTAACTAACTAACTAACAGTATTTTATACCAACTAAGTAACTAACAGTATTTTATACTAACTAACTAACTAACAGTATTTTATACTTACAACCTAACTAACTAAATAACTAACTAACAGTATTTTATACTTACAACATAACTAACTAACTAACTAACTAACTAACTAACTAACTAACTAACTAACTAACTAACTAACTAACAGTATTTTATACAAACTAACTAACTAACAGTATTTTATACAAACTAACAAACTAACTAATTAACTAACTAACAGTATTTTATACTAACTAAATAACTAACTAACTAACAAACAGTATTTTATACCAACTAACTAGCAGTATTTTATACTTACTAACTAACTAGTATTTTCTATTTACTAACTAACTAATTAACTAACTAACAAACTAACAGTATTGTCTACTAACTAACTAATTAACTAACTAGCTAACAAACAGTATTTTATACTAACTAACTAATTAACTAACTAACTAACAGTATTTTATACTAACTAACTAACTAACTAACTAACTAACTAACTAACTAACTGTATTGTCTACTTACTAACTAACTAACATTATTTTCTACTAACTAACTAACTAACTAACAGTAATTTCTACTAACTAACTAACTAACTAACTAACTAACTAACGGTATTTTCTACTTACAAACTAACTTTTACTTAAAGGCAATTTTTGCACCATTAAGATGTTAGAATTCATTTAATATTTTAGCAGTTACATTATTTTTATGATAACTAAGCAAGTTTTCTCTCCAATAATTAACTTAAAATATATACTTTTTGAATTTACAGCATACTATATATAGTACACACACACACACACACACACATATACTGTATATATATATATATATATATATATGCTTTTTGGTAACAATGCAAATGCAAAACACAAAATCAAAACCCTTGAATTAAAGCAATGTATATTTTTGTGTTTTTTCTTCAGAATCTATTCTTGCATTCTTTCATGTAGATTTGAGTCTGGTTGGGAAGAAAGCCCAATCAATTTTTTTTTTTGTCGCCATGGTTACGCGCCACCTGTATAATTCCACATCTGCTGTGATGGGGTACATGAGGTGGGTTTTGGGGTCGGGGCTGACAGGAGGGTGTAACTAATCTCCTCATGATCACTACCTGTCCCTGTCGCCATCCCCTTCTCCCCGTGCAGATCGTTTTCTCATTCATCTTCTCGCCGTTCTTCTCACAGAGCCAAAGGTCTGCCAGGCGAGTGGTTTGTCTGTAATTCCAGGGCTGAACGCCCGCTACAAAAGCAGAGCCGTGTCAGTCATTCAGCCGCGTGTGAACTGAGCAGAAACTAGTAATCTAAAACCTGAGTAGGCGGGCTAAGAGACCTGAGAGTTTAGATCATTGCAAGCTTTTTGTGTTACATGCTCCTAATAGCTCCTTTCTTCTCATAGTGCCAATGGAAGAATGGCACAACTGTATAAGATACAAAATATTGACCATTAGCTACATCTTATAGCATGTAATATCATTTTTTGTTGGTTGCTGGTTGGCTGTCCTTCCCCCATGTGTTTATATATATATATATATATATATATATATACACACACACACACACATAATAGAGATTCACCAATGTATCGGCCAACAATCGTTATTGCCCGATTAAAAGCTATTATTTTCCAAGATAGTTTAAAAATTGTATCCTGTCAACCAAAAGGGTACAGAAAAATGTGTCCGAATGCAACTCAAGAAAATGTCTCATGCTGAATTTAAGGCAAGTTAACGCGACAATAACGCTTCGACAGTTGAAAAATAGCGACGTTAATACAGGCTTTATTTGACCCTATGAATCACCCGTAGTTCAAGCCAGGGTTGCCAGATCTAGATTTTCTCTACACCAAACATTATTTGTAGCGCCTCCCGTCCAATAATCACAGAGCTTTATGCTATGTTACTTCTGATATGAAAAAAAGTCTCAGATATTTTATAACCAAATTCAAACAATGAATGCCTTTTTGGCTTAATTATATATGTATGTTTGAATAAATTTGCCATGAAGACAAGTGCTTACCTTATGTGGAACTATACAAACTATATACAGCTATCATGGCACTTTTCCACTACTCAGTCCCAGCTCGACTCGCCTCGCCTCGGCTCGCCTTTGTTTGGTTTTCCACTGTGTAAACGTTGTACCTGTATCTGCTTTCGGGTACTTGTTTTGTATCACCTCTGGCGAGGTTCTGAGGCGAGCTGAGGTGATACTAAAATGTGACATAAAAACAATGCCCACTGCTGATTGGTCAGAGAGAATCGTCACCATTCACTGCCTCATCATTGCACGAGCCAGATAGAGTATCCAGAATACCCCCGCCATTTTTAAATAGTTTGGCTAGAGATAGTTACTAAACTGACTACTATTATTATGGCAACTCAGAAAAATATGCCGTGGTCGAACAAGGAAGTGCAAAGTTTCCTTTGTTTGGTTCTAGCGAGAGCTTGATGGGGCAACGAGGAACGAAAGGCATCGCTATGACGACCGGGTACTATTTGTGACGGTACGGAAAACGTAGCGAAAAGCGAGCCGAGTCTAGTCGAGCTGGTACTCGTAATGGAAAAGCGCCATTAAATCTGGAAATAAATAACAGTTGAATACAGTATACTAGCGCTGTTGTTAATTTTAACCGCTAATATTATAATGTACCAAATGAGAGGTTTCCTGTAACATTATTATTTTCCTTCAAAAAAAAAAAAAAAAATAGCAATATTGGCATCGGCCGAAACGATTCCGAGTAATCGGCTATCGTATCACGGGGAAATTTAGTTTTAGTTTCGGTGCATATACGACCACCTTCCAAATATTGTGTTGGTCCCCCTTTCACTGCTCAAACAGCCCTGACTCATTGAGGCATGGACTCCACTAGATCATGAAGATGTGCTGCGGTTTCTGGCACCAAGTTGTTAGCAGCAGATCTTTTAAGTCCGGTAAGTTGCGAGGTGGGGCATCAATGGAATTGGACTTGTTTGTTCAGCACATCCCACAGATGCTCGAGTGGATTGAATCTGGGGAATTTGGAGGTCAAGTCAACACCTCAAACTCGCTGTTGCACTCCTCAAACCATTCCTGAACCGTTTTTGCTTTGTGTTAGGGCACATTATCCTGCTGAAAGAGGCTAGAGCCACCAGGGAACACCGTTTCCATGAAAGGATGTACATGGTATGCAACAATGCTTAGGTAGGTGGTATGTGTCTAGGGGTCAGACAGTTGCAGCTGCAGCTGGGTTATTTTTGATAAAGTATAATAACTCAAAAAAAAAAAGTACAGGCAACTTACAAAATCAAAGGTCATTTAATCTAGACTATGTTTTTTATATATTATAAGTTTGTTTAAGTAAAAGCAGATAACTCTAACTGTCGTTTTCTGGCAAAAGCAGATAACACATTTCATATTTCACAGTTACATAAAACCAAGTACTTGCTATGATATTTAATAAAAACTCATACAATATCTTTGATACAGGGAGCTTTTCCCTGAACACTGTTATGCGCTGCTTTACCAAGGTTCCTTCAAAAGCTTTTATTTTACTTTTACACCCTGAAGAAGATGTCACAAGTTCATCGAAATCAACCATCCTCGATCACTTTCTGTCAGCTTTGACGAAACTCCTCTCAGCTCTGGTCACCTGACCTGAATACTGCGTGCTGATTCGCTAAAACACACTTATCGGCTTGTATCATAGACTGTAAAAAAAATGGACGACGCCCTTTCGCTCTTTTCCATCAGAGAGAACTGAAGCCGCCAATGTCCCGATATGGCACTGACATCTTGGGACTTGAGTCTGCGCACTTGCGTTTTCGGGACCAGACATGCGCAGTCGTGAGCAGGAAGTCGGAAAGCCGGCGAAATCAAGGCCCTCAAGGCCGCGCCCTCACTCACGCTAAATCAAACGCAAGCACATGCCCCGCACTTTTATTAAGTGGCCTCTGTCTGCTTCGTTCTTCTCCAATGATGTCTGCTGATTGCAATATACCTCGTTAAAATAAGGTAAATACAACTACTAACCCCATAATCAACATTGTGATAAAAAGTCTGTTGGTGCTTCAGTGACTACTTCGCACAGAGAACCTGTCAATCACAGCTGTCAATCATGATGTCACAGCACTGTTTTTACATCATCACATAACTAACTAAAAACAAACTTATTTCAAAAACAAACTCTTGAAATTACAACAACGTGATAGAAACTACAATAAATGACAGAAACTATCTTTGGATAAAGGATATGTGAAGTGTAATTTAATTGTTTAGTTGGTCTCACGTCCCGTTAAATAACATGGGGAGGCGGGGTTTATGACCTATACTAGGATTGGTCACAGGGGGGCGATCGAGACGTTTTGGCTTCACTTTTGAGGGCTTGTGCGGCACGCTTGGCTTGTATTCACAAACAACAAGGGTGCTTGTGTAACCCCTCCACGCTCCGAGTGGGCCTCGAACCCGGGTCTCCGGCATGAGAGTCAGGCACTCTAAGAAGGAGGCTAAAGACTGTCGCTAGAGCATCTATTGAGATCAGGGGAGTGAGGTTTTACTCGCACAGCAACTATTAGCTGGCCTCCGTTACACTTGTCGGTTTCTGCAGTAAACCATGAACTCACAATGTCTTGTTTAGGGTTCAGTCAATATTGTCAAGCGTCTATTTCAGCAGAGGAGATGAACGTTAAAAAAGGCACACCTATTGAAATAGGCGGAAATGCATAGAGTGACGTTAGGTGAGGATGTGGAGAGTGTCAAAATAAAGCTAACTCATTTTGCTATTTAGATATCATATATATAATAGATGCCCTATTGGCTGCGGGTCACTGAGAAATGTGGCCGCCATCTTAAACCGGTCGTATTCTTATTGTGTTGCATAGCAGCAGTAGATGACAGAGTACTGTGCAGCATATTCCTGCTCAAATCGGCGGACTATCACTCGGGAATTACTTTTCACAAGTAAGATATTACATTACCTGACTAAAGTTTGTATTTTGTGAATAAAATATTTGTTGGAAAAAGTTAGCCTGGGAAAACCCAGACAACTTCTGTCAAATTTAGCCTAGATTTGCTCTGAAAGTTAGTCTGGCAAAGAGCTCATTCAAGCCCGTTTCCAATCCGTCGAAACCGCGGCACCAATCAGAAACGTTGAGGCGGGCTTTACACGATGACGACAGCGCTGGAATTTTGAAGCAGATTTTGTCGCCTACATTACAAAGATGGATGCCGCCGTTGAACATCACTCGTTCGAATCTGCTATCGCGTCTGTTTTGAGCGATTTGAACGTTTCCTTTTTGTTAAAAACCGAGCAAAGAACAACACTCCACCGCTCTGCATACGTCATCTCCTTCATCGCTCTGATTGGTTTTAAGTCTAGCCGTGACGTCCGTTGGTGACGCCGCTCTGGAAATGATTTGTCTATAGAGGGTTTTCACCGACGTCACGTTCTGGGCGGTAACCTGGATGAGCGGCCATTATGGAGGCACTCGGATGTAAACAACAGCATGGACTGCACTGTTTATGTACTACTGAACACATTGTCACACTAAAATAACACAGAAAAAAAAACATGTGGTAGGTGCGAAATAGTGTTGCACGATGCACCGATACTTCAAAAGTATCGCGATACTCGGAAATTAAAAACCTCACAATTATTAGTATCGATACTTTTATGAATGACCGCGTTCCAGATTTGTAAGAGACGTATTACATGTTAGTGTGCTTCCAGTGCCTCCCTAGTATGGACGCCAGTGTTTTTCCTCCTCCCACGCAGCAAAGAAGCGGCAGCTGTCATGAGACAAACACTACAGCGAGACGGCTGCATGCGCGAGCACAAGTGATACTGTGGCCGGCGGACAGTAGCGGAGTGGCAATCCGGAGATTCAGGACTTTTCCCGGTGGGTCGGTAGTGTTTCGAGGCCGCGAGGGCCGGTCTGATAGTTATAGTTTGCAAGTTCTTAGCAACACCATCCGGCGGCCTGTACACAATAGTCTCTGCAAACAGACTGATCGCATGAAGTAGCGTGTGTATGACACGCCAATTCGTATTTCCATTTTTGGCAAGCTATCAACACGCATAATCGCTTTTCAGCGTGTTTATGAACGCCGTTGACTTAACGTTATTACTGTATATATAAATATATGATTTACCTCAACCCCGTCCCTAAACCTACCCGTCACTGGGGTTAATAGTATTTATGACTGTTCCCTTACCATCCTAGGAAAAAAAAAGATCGCTCCCCAGATGTAGATCTGCATTTTGCAGTTTCGCGCGGACATTTGACGGCGTGTAAAGACACGCGGAATCACTCGGACGTTAATGGCGTAGACATACACGCATACACGCGGATAGCTCAAAATGCGTAGACATAACACGCCCCTTGACTCGAAAGTGTATGTTTACGCAAAAGTCATGATGTCATGTTGCTGCAAAAGACCATGCAACTGATAGCAGCGAAAAAGAGTGCTCTGCTTGATTAAAAACAACAGATTTTAGCGCTAGATCTTTTATTTAATAGTGAAATAAATCAATTATCTGCTATTTAACTGGAGATCTTTTATTTATTTTTGTATAAGGTGTACAACTTCCCCCCCAACTTTCATAGATAGCAAAAATAATTTGCAAGCTGCTAAAATAAAGCATACAAAACATCAGCTAAAATGATCTAGGCTATATGATTATAATCAGAGCATGAGCATGTTTGTCAGTGATTTATTTATATTAGGTTATTACAGGATTTAAAGAGCACAGACCTACGCAAAGGAGGTGTATGTGAAATGCCCTGTAAGAAATACTTTCCTCTTCAGGAAAAGTATCGAAAAAGTATCGAAATCACGATTCTTGACTTGGTATCGGTTTCGAAACAATAATTTTGGTATCGTAACAACACTAGTGCAAAATCATATAGGGAAGGACTTAGTAAGCAGGAGAGAGCGCAAAATTTTGACAAACTAAAGTTAATATGTGGAAAAGGTCCGAACATGCTAGCTTCTCTAGCCCGTACTGCAAATCTTCCTTCTATTTCTTATTTCTCCAGTCTGAACGATTGGATTTCGGGTGGTATACGACTCTACCACCTAACCTAACCTAACCCTAACCCTAACCCTAAATCTGGGTGATCACTTATATCAGTGTTATATATAGCCTATATATATCATCATATTGTCCAGCCCTAAAACTTTATAGTTTTCAAATTTTTTTTTTTTTGGTCAGTGTTTATTAAAATACATCCAATAATGCAGAATATGTAATGATAAATATTAAATTGATGAGTTGTTAATATATATATATATAACAATACAAAATATATGGGTATGGTTTTACAGCTAAATTCAGCATATTGACACAAAATGAAAACTGCAAACCCAGCTTTCGCTGACTGGAGTCCAGTTGTTTCAATCCATTTGCTCCTGTTTCTATAGCAGTCTGTAAAAATATACCTCCGATTTTTTGTCAAATCTAGTTGTACAGTCAATCGCAAAGCTCTTTCCCACTTTGTTGTGTTTGTTTTTCGCGGCATTCACGCTGAACACAAATACAGCCGCTCAGTCTTTTTGCCACTCGATGCGAGTAACTGCAGGCCGACGATGACGTCACGCGCATATATCCCTCTATACTGGCCATAAAACTGATGCGAATGGATTTAGGGAGTGTGTATATACATCCAGCCAGTATGACTGAAGTCACGGATGAGGAGCACGTTGTACACATGCTTAAGCAAAGTGTCAAAAGGACTAATTAACATATTAATGATCCCACCTTAGCACCGCAGCTCCCGTTGGATAGTCAAAACACTTTGATAAGCATGCAAATGAGAACCCACCAGCTGAAGAAGAAATTATCTGAAGCGTGAAAGAGAAAGATAGAGAGAGAGAGAGAAGAGAGGCTGATAGTAATGATTGAACCGTTGTTTTATTTATCTTTAATTATCTAGTTAAAGCCGCTGGTGGAGGGGCATCAACGAGAGGAGCAGGTGCACAGTAATGCAATCTTCACCTCCATCTTTATTCTCAGTCTTTCTTCTCAGAGATGCCAATCAATGCAGCGGCGAAGCCAGCTGTCCATCAAAAGTCCAGGGACTGTCAAACTAGCCGTCAGATGCCGAGGTCCGGTTGGGACTCAGACAAGGGTCATTCAATATTCAGCATGAAAAGGTTAGAAGCTGAAGCTAATTAAAAAAATAGATTTTTATACACCAAAAACTGTCTTTTCCAGGGCCATGCAGGAGTTCTGAATGCTTTTAAAGGTACAATATGCAGTAAAATATCCAAAAACCACCAGGCCAATGTTATATATTTTGTTTAGTTGATTACTTACAATATCCCACATGTTTCCAACTATTTGTAAATCGTGAGAAAAGTGTGATTTTAACACACAGCCCAACATGGTAATAATTACCAGTAAAAACAAAGATGAGAGAATGCATCCATTGAATAAAAAAATGTAAAAGTTTGCCTATAGATCATGTGGACAATCTGCCCATTCTGGCTATTTAGAACAACTGTGCATAAATCACACCATAAGTTACAATTATAGCCAATTATGAGCCTTTACTGTCATATAATATCTGGGATATTTTAGTGGATACCCTCACGCATTTAATTGCTGAATGTCTACAGTGTATATGAGGCCTCTTAGCAGCATGAAAAATAAAACTTTAAAAAAAAAAATGTGAATAGATTATATACTGAAAGTGTGTAAAGAGCGCTCATTTCTAATCACAGAAGCTGTCAATCTCTTCAGTTTCAGCGTGACTGGCTACAATGCTCAACGCAGCACTGTAAATAGAAACCTTTGACGGCCTTCAGACTACAGAGCGAGAACACAAATAAGCGACCTGAAACCGCAAACGACAGCGTCAATATTATGCCTCCCCTTTACATGACATAATTTTCCTCTGCTTGAGACTACCTGGAGGAAGTGGTCGGAGTTCGGTTCGCGTGAATGTGAAAGAGACTCGGGCACTTGTTCAGGAAGTTAAGTAACATGCGTTTTAACGGATGATGACATCATTAGTTCAACCAAACACATGTAGTGGATGACAATGGTGAAAAAATAATCGTGATTTTTAACGGTAATAAACTGTAAAACTGCTACAGTGCAAAACTGTTAATTGGTTAACTGAAAGTTTCCTTACAATATACGGTAAATAACTGTGATAGATCTCATGGAACATTTAATGTCATTTTACTGTAAAATACCCAGTTTTTTTTTTAAATTGAAAATGAACAACTCATTGTATAATTTACAGTGAAAAAAACGTAAATTGACATTCCCATAATTCCCATAATTACGTATTTTTGTTTAAATAACTGTTTCCTCATAGTTTTCTCTTTTTTTAATCAGTAAATTAGGGTTTTATGTAACATTTAATGTTGTTAAATAAATGTTTATTGCATTTTTTTAAATTTCATATGTGTTACCATGATGGTGTTTAATGTTTGTGTGAATGACGCAGCTCCTTTATGTAAGTATAAATCTTCTAATGGAGATGAGCTTTGATTGATCATGTGACTCTCATCTTTGCTGTGATGATTGTTGGTTGTCAGTGTATTACAATGGAACAAAACAGATATCAATACTTCAGTAGGTTGGTAAATTAACATTACATCAGATAATGGAATACGGTTTATTACTGTAAATTTTAAGTTAAGTCTGTAAAACCAATAGCGTTGCTACCGTAGTTTTGACGGTAAAGTTCTGGCAACCACAGCTGCTGTTATTTTTACCGTAAAAATTACGGTTATATTTTTTTACAGTGTACGATCAAGCGGGAGTGAGTGTAGCGGTGCTGAGTGCAATCAGAGCGGCAAACGAAAGTCCTCACAGAAGAACTCTGCTCTGCGATATAGCACCAAATGAATAAAAACACAATATATTGACTGTTTTCTATCATGTTCAAGTTAGATGAACACAAATGCACCAGGCTTTGATAGACCTGCAGGAACAGTCACAGTCGCAAACGCTAAGAGATTAGTTGACGACTCACTGTGCCCTTTTATTTGATGTCTTCACTGTAGTTTGGACTCGATTTATTGAGCTGATGTGTGACTGCTATTGGTCTCTCTAAATCAGCTGTTCTCTGGTTTAATTCATATCTTCATTACAGACGTCAAAGTGTGTCTTTTAATGCTGCTCTCTCCCAGCCTAGAGGAAAGGAAACGGGTGTCCCTCAGGGTTCTGTCTTAGGACTCCTTTTATTTTCTATTTTTATAAATGATCTCCCACAAATATGCTCAGACTGTCAGATTCATCAATATGGAGATATATACATCTAAAAACAATATATCTAAGATTCAAACCTCACTTCAATTTGATTTCAATCGTATTCAAACATGGTTCTGCTTTTGTTCTCTGTGACCTTTTATTTGATGTCTTCGCTGTAGTCTGGACTCGATTTGTTGAGCTGATGTGTGACTGTTGGTCCGGATACTGAAGTTGAGCCACACTGTTTTTAGGTCAAGCATTGATTCCAAAACAAATGTCAAGTGTGGAGAACTTTTAAATTCACCATGAAATCAAAACGGACCATTCTTGTTTTTTTTTTTTACTAAATGTTGCAGTGTTTTATAAATTACACATTTTTTAAAATTCATATGCCCTAGTAATCTTTAATCAAAACGTTAACCAGTTGTCCCAGAAGAAACGACGTCTGTTCTCTTCCTGACGTATATCTCGATGGAGGGTGGAGATTAATATCCTCCACAACTGACTGGCATCTTCCTCAGACAATCAATGCCAAGGACGAAATCAAGTCCCATACAACACTTTTTTTTTTTTTCTAATTCCAGAAATCTTATTTACCCGTAAAAGTTCATATGTTTTGAATAGAGCCTTACATATTACTATTCTAGGTAAATAAAATGCCTCTTTCAGGGGTTGTCCCTTTAAGGCTACTGACAAGCTCAGCGTTTTTACACACACACACACACACACACACACACACATATATATATATATATATGAAGAGTTCAGATGCAAAAGCCTAAAATTTAAATTTTATTAAAATTTTTAAATTAAAATTTTCTTCTTTAATGATGATTTTTATCAAACTTGTATATTTAAGTTCAGTAATTTCAGTTAAATAACAATTAATAGATAATTATCATTGCCATTTAAGTGAAATCACTGAACTTAAATATACAAGCTTGATAAAAATGATCATTCTAGAAGAAAATTTCAAATGGCATTTAGAGGCTTTTGCATCTGAACTCTTCATATATATATATATATATATATTTTTTTTTTTTTTTCCTGACAGTGTAACATCTAAATGAATGGTTTTATTTAAGTCCAAAAAATTATTTAACATGACTGAACCAACCTATTTACACATCAAATCATGCAAACAAATCTCTACTTCCGCAGCACTTATCACACACAACTTGACAGTTTTATTCCTATTACTATTCAGAAGACTTTTACACAGGGGTTTGTTTGTTCATATCATTCGACTGGTGTATATTTAACTCTTTCCCCGCCACTGACAAACATTTCCGTCATTTATAATTGCTCAGAATGTGACTTTTTATGAAACGCACACACATTCAAGTGTTGATTAAAAAATTGTATTAAGCTAGAATAAAACTTTGTTTTAATATTGCATGTTTAGATATTCATACAATATATATATATTCTGGAGGCCATAAAAAATGTGAAAATGATCAAAAATGCTTCTGTGGCAACTTAAAAAAAAAAATTCTATTCTATTTTATTCTTAAAAATATTGTGATAATTTTTTTCTGTTCACAGTAAGTGATAAAAAAGATATGCAAAATACCCTTCAACTATAATATGTAACAGGAATTTGAACCTGGATTTAATGTTCAGATATCTGTTATGGAAATATATGCAAATACGTGCATATTTAATTTAATTAATATAAAACAACTGTCTTAATGTACTGTGCTTATTCATCTGTGGCAGAATGGTGATATCTATCAGTTAGGTCTACATCTGTACCCGATTCACCGCCTTCATTTCTGTTAACCAGAGGTGTAAATTTCTCACATCGTTTCGTGAAAGCTATCAGTTTAGAACAACCTTCAAACCAAAGTTTGAAAAAAGTGAAGTGTATATTGTGTTTTTTTTTTCTAGTTTTTTTTTTTTTAATTCTAAATGGGCTCCAAAAGGATTTGGCCATATGTCATCCTATGGAGAAATAGTTGCAGCTAAGCAAAGTGCCACTATTTGATCATCACCCAACAGGATATGACAGATGGAAAGAAACAGGAAAGCGTGATCACAACATTCCGCAGGTAAAGAGCTCTCTGCCAGCCTGTGTGTAGAAACACTGACCTGAACAACTCTTGTATGGCTGGCTCCAGGGGAACTGTGAAAGAAGCACACAGAGAGACAGGAGGACGTGAGAGGGCAGTCGAAAGGGCAAAAGAAGATTAGATTATCACTCAAACAAAAGGCCGGTCTGAGCATATCGCCACGTTACATCTGTGTGTCGTGTGTGCGTGACGGAGAGCAGAATACCTTTTGAGCGTGTGCAATGGCGCTTCTCATCTGCGACATCCACCTCCATCTGCGGAGACACACATACAAGCATAATGAATGCTTTCAGTTTTTAATGTGAGCCCATGTTTGTGACAGTGATGTGTGTTAAACTGAGATACTTATGCTCATATTACCATAAATAAATTGTTGTACATTAAAAATTATAATTTGTTAAGTTGCAAACATTCTGTTGCATAATAATGTGTAATACTTTGTACTGTAATACTTTTGTTTTAAAAATTATAAGTTGTCTTGATGACTTTGAAAAATGGACACCATTGGGAGTTGTAGTTCGAAGCATACTTTGCTTAGGATTAGGAGAATAAGTCTTGGAATTAATTATTATTTTAAGTTTTTTATTAAAGGAAAAAGCCCATTTGTTTATTTATTATGTGTATTGTGTTTACTGTGAGTACTTTACTGTTGTTATGCTTGACAAATAATGTCTTACTAGTTCATGAAATACACAAGCTAAAATAAGTTACATTTAACCTATGCTATACTAGCCATTAATTTGATCTGAAATAGAAAGGATCAATGTTGAAATCAGTTGGAACAACTGATTCAAAATGTTGCTTTTTGTTTTTGAGCCAAATCATTTGTGTACAGAATAAATCATTGTAGATCGTCTTCCTGAAAAGTTTTACACGGTTGTTCTGTAGCACAAAAACATAATTTGAATATGTTCAAAGCATCCGGACCAGCTCAAAACAGCAGCAGTGACTCAACCAATGGTGTGAGTTTAGGGCGGGACTATCTGTTTGCCTGACCAATGGCAGATGAGGGGCGTGGTCAGAAACGGAGTCATGACTTTGTAAGAGTCTGTTTGGTGTTGCTTCTGTTTATTGTGCAGGAGTCTATGGGTAGAACGACAGATAGACACACAGACAGACACGAAAGACAGATAGACATACAGAAAGACAGACAGACAGACAGACAGATAGACAGACATACAGAAAGACAGACAGACAAACAGATAGACAGACAGAAAGATAGACAGACAGACTTATAGACAGATAGACAGACCCATAGACAGATAGACAGAGAGACAGACAGATAGACAGGCAGACAGATAGAAATACAGATAGACAGACAGAAAGACAGACAGACAGAATGAAAGACAGACAGAAAGACAGACAGACAGAAATACAGACCGATAGACAGACAGAGAGACAGACCGAT
>NW_024121621.1:2949578-3043232 GCF_016745375.1 Pimephales promelas
TTGATGCGAGAGGTCAGAGGAGAATGGGCCGACTGATTCAAGCTGATAGAAGAGCAACTTTGACTGAAATAACCACTCGTTACAACCGAGGTATGCAGCAAAGCATTTGTGAAGCCACAACACACACAACCTTGAGGCGGATGGGCTACAACAGCAGAAGACCCCACCGGGTACCACTCATCTCCACTACAAATAGGAAAAAGAGGCCACAATTTGCAAGAGCTCACCAAAACTGGACAGTTGAAGACTGGAAAAATGTTGCCTGGTCTGATGAGTCTCGATTTCTGTTGAGTCATTCAGATGGTCGAGTCAGAATTTGGCGTAAACAGAATGAGAACATGGATCCATCATGCCTTGTTCCCACTGTGCAGGCTGGTGGTGGTGGTGTAATAGGGGATGTTTTCTTGGCACACTTTAGGCCCCTTAGTGCCAATTGGGCATCGTTTAAACGCCACAGCCTACCTGAGCATTGTTTCTGACCATGTCCATCCCTTTATGGCCACCATGTCCCCATCCTCTGATGGCTACTTCCAGCAGGATAATGCACCATGTCACAAAGCTCCAATCATTTCAAATTGGTTTCTTGAACATGACAATGAGTTGACTGTACTAAAATGGCCGCCACAGTCACCAGATCTCAACCCAATAGAGCATCTTTGGGATGTGGTGGAACGGGAGCTTCGTGCCCTGGATGTGCATCCCACAAATCTCCATCAACTGCAAGATGCTATCCTATCAATATGGGCCAACATTTCTAAAGATTGCTTTCAGCACCTTGTTGAATCAATGCCACGTATAATTAAGGCAGTTCTGAAGGCGAAAGGGGGTCAAACATACGTCGCACGTATTAGTATGGTGTTCCTAATAATCCTTTTGAGTGAATGAGTGTATATCAGTTTACATATCGATAAACACTACTAGTCAAAAGTTTAGGGCCGAGTTTAGGGTCAATGAGATTTTTGAATGTTTTGAAAGAAGTATCTTCGAGACTGCATTTATTTGATCAAAAGTAAACAGTAAAAACTGTAATATTGTGAAATATTATTGTAATTTAAAAGAACTGTGTTTGATGTGAATATATTGTAATTTATTCCTGTGATCAAAGTTGAATTTTCAGAAATCGTTCTAAGATACTGATTTGCTGCTCAAGATACATTTCTGATTATTATCAATGTTTCATATTTAAGCTTCATATTTTTAGTGGAAACTGTGATACTTTTTTCAGGATTATTTGATGAATAGAAAGTTCAAAAGAACTTTTTTTGTAACAAACTTTGGAAAAAAGAATTTACTGTCACTTTTGATCAATGCATTGTGTCCCTGCTAAATTAAAATGTATACATTAAATGTTTTAAATAATAATAAAAAATATATATATATATATTACTAATCTTGAAGATTTGTTTGTAAAGTTAGATGTATTGCTTTGATTTTCTTTGAGTAAAACATGATTTGGAAAAAAAATAAATTTCATATAAAATTTGAAAATAGTTTATTGTACATTTTTCATAGCAATAACCAATATATTTATATAACTATCTTTCTTTATTTTCTCTTTCTTTCTTTCTTTCTTTCTTTTCTTACATTTATATAAATTTCTAAATTTAAAATACCTTTTAAAAAGAGATCAAACTTAAGTCTGTGCGCCAAAGCATTTCAGATACAGTATATGGTAGTTTTATTCTGGTATTTCATTTGCAGATGAATGCTCAAAAAGTGGTTAATATGCAATAAATGGATTATAACTACTGCATAAATATACTTTAGTGCCAGAGAATCCCCTAATTTTTTCTAAAATGAAATACATTTTTATTCAAATAAAAAAAATGTATTTTTGACCATCACACGAGGAGCATCAAAGGGTTTAAATAATGAACAAATGCTCTCACATCAAATCAAAACACATGCAGTCAATAAAAATATATTCATATTAACAAGTAGTCATACTACTTCTTCATCCTGATTTTGCCCTTATAATCAATCCACAGACAACCTCAACCTTCTGATGGAGCTGAGAGCACAGTTTCCATGCTACAGAACAACAAACGCCTTTAGGGATTCCAATTAGAATTTGACTGAACATATTAGAATGAGTTAATGAGCCAAATGTCATTTATTCCAGTGAGGTGTTGTGGTCCACTAACTAATCAGGAACATGGCAAATGGGAAAACATCTAATCGAGACCATGAAATGCAGAATTCAGTAAGAATAAACCAGGAAACAACACATCATCTGTGAACAAAACTTAATGAAAACTTGAAACAGGCTGTAAAAATATCTAGAGCCGAGGAGATTCCAGCAAATACACTGAGATCGTTTGATTTTGGTTCATTAACACTGCCGGTGATTTTCTGGAATCTGTGCGCGAGTTCACACACATCCCATAAAGATCCTGTAAAGACATGTGGCATCGATGTGACGTAATTTCTCCACAGCGTCTTCAGTTTGCTTATGATCTGTGATTTCTCTTTTTTCTGATTCGATCATAAACTATTACGTCACGTACCATTGCACTAAACTCAGCTCATTTACGACACACCCTTACGCCATTGATTACAGCCTATTTTTACACAGTTCCGGTACTAATCCCGGAATCAATCCCGGGACGTGTTTGCTTTCACACAGAAAATTTCTGCCAATTTTATGCCAATTTTCCGGGATCGACATGCTGTTTGAAATGGGCTTAGGTTACTAATGTAAACCTTGTTTCCTAGTGAAGCGAATGTGGATGTTATGTCGCACTAACGTTTTGGGGTCTGGCCTGGGAGCCCAATAACCTCCGAGTGGTAACAAAACGAGCCAATGAACATTGTGAGATTTGCATGACCTACCCAGAAATACATAAATATAAATAGAACCGGTATTACTCACTTCAGTCAAGTTTTGCTGAGAAGCTGAGAGAGGGATCCCAGCCATTCAAGGGCTGTGGTAGGGAGACATGATGTCTCCGTTCCCTCCTTAAAGGAACGGGGGTTACATTATAACCTAGACATTCCCATTCAGTCAGTCATGTTCAACGTTGCGTCGGACTGACATATTGGGGACCCCGTGGAAAGCGGCACAGCCACTGAACTGTGTTACGAGTGTTGGAGATGCAGATGCTGGCAGAAATCTGACAACTGCTCTCACAATGTCGTAACCTACCGTAAAACTTCAAATAATGGGCTATATGCACGCATAAGTTCCGCATTTGACGCAAGGATGCTCAACAGTTTCCGGTTGGGGAGATTAAAGCGGAGGGAAACCAAGGAAAACGGGATTATGGCAGAGTCTTTAAAATTTACCGTCCTCCCGTCTTTGAAATGAAACGTTCATACGTTTAGATGTAATTTTATATATAGTTATGTTTCTTTAATATAATTTTAAAAAGAAGCATAAACACAACGAGGGGTGTCTGTTTTATCTGTTTTTGTGACTACCGTTTCTTTAGTATAACCATGGAGTATAAAATTCAATATAAATTCTCGGTATTGCATTGGATTCTACGATCGGCGGAAGTTATCGAGCATCCTTAATCCTTCACCGGAAATACCGCCGTGCATAGAGCCCATAGCCGAGTCCCAAATAGACGCCTGTCTCTTTTACACGCCTGGTGTGGCTGCAGGTTTGGGTAAATAAAAGCCGGTCTCAAATAGATGCCGGGTCTGTTTTTTAGTTTCAGGTTAAAACCGTCAGATCGTCCGCTTTTTGGCGGCTGTCAAAGCTAATTTTGTCCTGCCAAATCCTATTTTTATATTTTCGCATAATGAGAAAGAGAGAGAGAGAGAGAGAGAGAGAGAGAGAGAGAGAGAGAGAGAGAGAGAGAGAGCCCCGGCTGCGCACTCTCTCACGTCTTCAGACAAGTCTTGCTCTCTCTCCCTCGTGCATATTAATCAAATCAATACACACAATAGTAAAAGGTTGGAAGACATTTGGGGATTTTTAGAGATTAGACTCAATGAACAACATCTCAATACTAAATTATAAAGGCCTGTCTCACGTAGACGCCTGTCTCAAATACAAGCCGGTGCAGTTCGACGATTTTGGAAAATAAAAGCCCGGGCTATTATTTGAAGTATTAAGGTATTACAAATTAATAATAACACATTAATAATACATTTTAAAACCCAAAGTGCTACAGACAGTAAAAACAAAAAAGTACAGGAGTAATACAAAAAATAATCATTACAGTACAACACAGTAAAATACAAATCATGACAATATTAGCAATTTTAAAAAGATGACTTTTTAACAACTTCTTGAAACTGACTAATGTAGGAGTGTCTCTAACAATAAGAGGAATTGCATTCCATAACCTGGGTGCAGCAACAGAGAAAGCTCTCTCCCCCATACATTTAAATCCACAGATGAAGAGTAAGTGAATCAGTAGACCGAAGGGAACGGGAAGGCGCGTACAGTACAGGCTGGCTAAGTCACAGATATAAGAAGGGGTTATTTCGTGCATAGCTTTGTATGTAAGGGTGTATTCACACCTGCCTTGTTTGGTTCGATTGAATCAAACTCTAGTTCGTTTCCCCCCTTGGTGCGGACTTTTTGGGCAGGAGTGAATACAGCAATCAACCTTTGGTGCGGACCAAACAACCGAACCGAGACCCAGCTGAAGAGGTGGTCTCGGTACGGTTCCAAACGAACTCTGGTACGGTTCGTTTACAGTGTGAACATGAACCGACCCAATCGCAAAAAAGCACTGCGTCAAAAGAGAATTCCATTCCGGCGTGCTGTCTGGCCACACGATACTGTTGCGTGTCTTTCTGCGCGTCGTGTGTGCATCATTGGAATGAATGAATGAGTGTGTGCATCAGGACATTCACATACAGAGCGTTCTCTTTAGTCTAATCGCGTATAGATGCAAAAAAAAGCATTTACAGTTCATAATGTAAGGATAGTTACAAGGACGATGCTGTGTTAATTTACGTTAAACTTGACAAACTTAATCACAAGCGTTAACATTGACAGCACTTGATTTGCCTACTTGAGAATCCTTGTCCAATGAATGGACAACCTTAGCACACGTGTGGTTTTGTTTACAAACTTTGGTTCACTTACAAAAAGAGCAGTGTGAAAGAGAACCGAGAGTTTTAAAAGCAATACGCCACTGAACAGGAAGCCAGTGCAAGCTATAAAGCACGCTTGTAATGTGCTGATGTGGTGAAGTGTATGTAAGAACATGTGCCGTTTTATAGATTTAGCAGGTAAACCAACCCATAGTGCATTACAAAATCTTGCAATGTTTCTGAGATGATGGAATGCAGATTTATAATCCTAATCACCAAGGGTAATCCTAAATACTACTATTGCTTACTCTGGAGATGGTCATAGGTGCTGTTCCTCTTATCGTTTCATGGGGAAGAGTGCTTTGGATCTCAATTCCCATTGATTTTCAACCATGATCAGTGTTGTTAACGATGGGGAAACGTGCCTAGTCCAATGGAGAGGGAAACTACTGAAACCAAGCCCTGACAAAAGAGTGGTAATGTGTGGTGTCTACACATATGGACTGACCAGTGGGGCAGTACTATATTTGCAAGATAGGGCCTTTGGTAGGCCCTACCTAACCAGGGAGGAGCTACTCCCAATGCAGAGATGGGGCAGAGCAGAACTGCCCAGTGAAAGACACGGGTTTACAGACAAGGAATCCCCCCCTTTAAATCTGTGTCAGGCATGCACACGAGTACTGGTCCTGGACTCAGGCGCCTCCGCTGTGTCTGACTGTTAAAGGATGCTGAAGGAACTTAAATCAGGGTTCACCTAGTGGGATCTCTCCTGAAGTGCAAATAGGCGAGCCTTGCAAGCCAGCCTTTCTGCATATTACCTGTTTGTAGGCTCCACTCGAAGAGTGTACAACCTTGCAAATGTGTTTGGTGTCGCCCAGCCCGCAGTTCTGCAGATGTCTTTCAGAGAGCAGTGCGCCAATACCCAGGAAGAGGCAACACCCCGAGTGGAGTGAGCCCTCAGTCCGAGGGGTCCCGGCTTGCCTTGGGACAGGCACATTAAGGTTAGGTCATCCACTATCCAGTGGGTCAACCTCTGCTTGGAGACAGCCTTTCCCTTCTGCTAACCTCCAAAGCAGACAAAGAGCTTCTCTGAGCTCCTGAAGCTTTGTGTGCGGTCCATGTAAACACGCAGTGTGCGAATTAGATACAGCAATGTGAGGGCTGGGTCTGCCTCCTCAGGGGGTAGCGCTTGTAAGTTCACCACCTGGTCCCTGAAAGGAGTGGTGGGAACATTGGGCACATATCCAGGCCGAGGCGTGAGACAGGATTACGGGATTTTAATCTCAACTGACTCTAGCAGCTTGAAGGGAGCTCTCTTGCCCCTTTTCCACCAGAGCATTTTGAGAGCCGGTTCGGAGCCGGTGCCTGCGCGCGAATCAGTTCTTTGTGTTTTGACAGCCAAAGAACTGGTTCTCGGCCAGGAGAACTGGTTCCAAAGCGGCACCAACTCTTTGCTGGACTAGAACCGTTCTTTTACCACGTCATGCTTACGTCGGGGGCTGGGGTGGGTTTAGATGTGTTCTGAACATCTTTTCTGACCATAATAAAGGATCGCAAAGCCAAGAGAAACATTTGCAGAAACATGATGGAGTCCGTCTTTGTAACTGTTATGCTTGAAGTTAACACAAGCGTTTCTATTTTTGTATTTTTTTTATTGAATACATTATAAGCAAAGAAGAAAAGTCACAATATAGAACAAATAAATGGAAAGAAAAAAGACACAATTACAGAGGTACATAACTTATCAGAAAAAATTACATATCAAACGAAAAGATTAAAAGACTTACATTTTTCAATTGTTTTTAAAGCTTTCTTGGTACACGAGTTAGAGATAATCCGAAAGCATAGTTGTATTTGCAAGCGTTTCTAGCTAAGACGTATGGCGACGTACACAATGACGTAACGATGTCATTCCCTGGGCGCTCTAGTCTGTAGAAAAACAAATAGGTTCTGAAGCGGGTCGCAAGTTGAACCAACTCCGAACCAACTTTGAACCAGCACCAGTTCCGAACCAGTTCTTTTTTTGGTGGAAAAGGGGTATCTGTAGACCAGACAAGGACCACAGAGAGGTCCCAGTAGGTGATGAGGCATGTTCTGGGAGGATTTTAACCTCCTGGCACTTCTCAGGAACCTGATGATCAGGTCGTGCTTTTGTGATGTGCTGCGATGGCGGCAACCACTTCAAGGTGGAGGGGGACAGCCTCCGCTCCAAGCACTCTTGAATGAAGGAAAGCACAAACATCAGGCATTTACAGGGGTCTTCCCATCGAGAAGAACACCACCCAGTTAACAGACTCCAATTCAAAACATAAGTGCATTTATAAGTGCAAGGAAATTTAAGTCCTCCGTCTGGAGACCACAGGTGGAGGTTCCAGAGGTCTGGATGCGGATGCTATTTGGCGCCCCGTCCCTAAGAAAGCAGGTCCTTCCTCAGGGGAATTCGCCAGAGAAGAGCTGACGCGAGGAGCATCAGTTCTGGGAACCAGGTCCGGTTGGGCCAGTACAGCAAATGGTAAATGGACTGCATTTATATAGCACTTTCATAGATCTAATGGCCACCAAAGCGAATTCACCCATTCATACACTGATTCATACACCAACGGCGGTGTCAGCCATGCAAGGTGCCAGCCTGCTCGTCGGGAGCAGCTAGGGTTAGGTGTCTGGAACCGAGGATTGAACCACCAACCTTTCGGTTTGTAGACAACCCACATGAACCACTGAGCCACTGCTCTGATGGTCGGTAATGTAAGAAGATGGGACGTAATGAAAAGCCTGTGGTCGTTGTGGTTTCTCCTTTGGTCGCACTCATGAAGGACCAAGTGAAAGAAGCAACACTCGTTATTTAACTTCTAAAATAAGTAAGTTCTGTTGTTGACAACTATGCTATGCAAAGTATTTGACTTACTGCGTTGCTCTGATTGGTTGTAGGTCTGTCCGACTATCCAATTGAGTGCAGAGGTTTTTTTTTTTTCCTGGTTCGGTTAAGACACGCCTCATAATCAAAGCCCTACGGAGTGGTCTCAGACTCATATTCTGACCAGAAAATGAGTATGACGAAGTCAGGCTAGGATGTTTGCACAATTATACTAAAATACATTCAGTGGCTAAAAGAAAGTCCCAACAAAAGACAACAAAAGGCACAAAGTACATTGTGTGCAAAAAGTTTTGCAGGAAATGTCAGCAGTTTGTCATCTTATTTAGTGTCTATATAACTGTAGGTGTTGATCACAACCCAATGAAAACTCTCTCAACACTCTCTCAACGCTCTCAAACACACACATTGGGTTTTAATGGTTCATAAAGACTTTCCATAGACATACTGATTTTTAAACTGTACAAATGTAGGGTTTTCCAAGTACACACACACACACGCAAACAAGCAATTTTAGAAAAGTGTTTAATTAAAAGCGCATGTGAGGGGTCTTATTTGTGAAGGCATCTGAGGTTCTCTTATGTGATGAAGCATCATCTGTCTAAATCACGTCTGCGTAAAGAGAGTGTAGACAATCTACAGAGTCTTAATTAGAAGGTGTGTTCGGATAATATTTTGGGAATCCCTTGGCTGAACTGCATTCATTTATTACTGAAATTCTAAGTGAAAACCTTATCCCACTTCAGTGTAACACTTCCTTAATTTAGCCCAATGAAGTTAGCATAAAGAACAGCGAATGTGTGCTGCTCACTATCCACGGGATCACATTCTGTTCTTGCAATTTTTCCTATGGCATTTATAATCAGCCACTTTAATCTCTAAGTCATCTGACCCACCTTATTTTGCACACCGTGAAGCCTGTGTGTAGCGCGCTACTTTTCCTGAGCACTGATGCGGTGCCACACAGTCTACGGGAGCCGTCATTCACTCGCTGTGCAATTACCCACGCACCCGCAATCGGCCGCACAATGCCGGGATGACCGGGAAATTCAGGTGAAAGATGCCAGGCAGCAATCAGCAGGAGAGAGCAAAGCCATTTTCTTTCATTTGGCATCAAACGGAAGCACCAGGCCCTTAATTACACGCCAAGTGTCAGGCCGGCCAGCTGAATGCCTTATTATTCCGCCGAGCTGCGTTCATTTCGGTTTCGTTCAGATAATCCTCAGAGAATAGAGCAAACGGAGGCTTGAACCATCACAAAGAGAGAGTCATAACAGAGAGAGAGAGAGACTTGACTGTGGTGAGGGTGATTTATGCTTGTGGAAGCACACTGTGGATTCGCCACATTCACCTGAAATCAGCTCAAACTCCAACAGGGAAACCAACACTGAACAGGTTTAGAGATGCAGAGGCCGTGTGTGTATGATTTAACTGCGCTCCCTCAACTATCACGGTAACCAACTTCAGACGGCTGTCATCCATCAAAAAACATAATACTCTGCCATTTTTAATATCACTCTGACAATAATTTCATGGGATCTATTATCACAACTTGAATAAATGCATGGCTACAAGTTAAAAGTTCTAGTTTATTGATTTGATTAAGCCTTTTAAGTGGCATTAAGACTTGTTTGATGAATTACATTGACATAATGCTGATCATTACATTAAAATTCTGTGTAAGGCATTTCTACATTAAGTTATAGTAACTTAACTTTTTCCCACAGGTCAGTGGCAGCATTTTTGATCATTTTTACAAAACTTTCATGACCCTCAGAATATTTATTTGTTTAAATATCTGAATATGGAATATATGCAGAGTTAATGAAATTGTCTTTTGGGCTACGTTTTCAATCAGTTCCGTAGTTCAGTAGGCAGGGCACTGATCAGGGAGTCGGCCATTTTAAGGGCTCTTTTACAATCCGAAAATCCATCCAGGGCACTGAAACGTTCGGCAGAGCGCATCGATGCTTACTATGTTTCCTTAATGGAAGTGCTGAAGCTCACTACGTATAATGACATGCAATAGAGATGTTTTTTTTTTTATTACTAACCATTACGTAATTATATTTCAGGCTTGAACCATGTGGCGTGTTATCTCTACGCATTTTGAGCTATCCGCGTGTATCCGCGTGTATGTCTACGCCATTAACGTCCGCGTCATTCCGCGTGTCTGTACACGCAGTCAAATCTCCGGTCATAAATGCCATTAACCCCAGTGACGGTTAAGTTTAGGGATGGGGTTGAGGTAAGTCATATCTTTTTTTTACCTAGGATGGTAAGGGAACAGTCATAAAAGCCATTAACCCCAGTGACGGTTAGGTTTAGGGACGGGGTTGAGGTAAGTCATATATTTATATAACGTTAAGTCAACGGCGTTCATAAACACGCTGAAAGGCGATTATGCGTCTTGATAGCACGCCAAAAATGGAAATACGAATTGGCGTGGCATACACACGCTACTTCATGAGATTTTTTTTTTATTACTAACCATTACGTAATTATATTTCAGCATAAACGCACACTAGAAAGATAATCTAGCTAGGAACACAATCTAGCTAACATTTATCATTTATTTGTGGCTGAAATATTGCGAGTATATGTAACAACCAAAGTATTTATCTTAAAGAGGCTACATGCGTTTCCTGAAATTTAAACTCGCGACTGACACCTGTGGCCAAAAAACAGAACTGCTATCGCAACGCGCGCTTTTACGTGCACACTTCACTAGTCATCTGCTGCAAGGAGGTCAACATTATGTTTACAGAGGTAAGAACATTGTTTGAGTTCTGTTTGCGAGTCTAGGCTACTTGCTGACTAGCGGTGGTAGCAGAGTGATCTGAAACGTTTAACATGAACGCGCTTGACGTCACATCCGCAGACAGTGCGGGAAAAGTCCGACCCGACAGAAAATAGGAAAAATAGGATACAGGCTTCAACATGACATCATGACTTTTGCGTAAACATACACGCCACTTTCGAGTCAGGTGGCGTGTTATCTCTACGCATTTTGAGCTATCCGCGTGTATCCACGTGTATGTCTACGTCATTAACGTCCGCGTCATTCCGCGTGTCTGTACACGCAGTCAAATCTCCGGTCATAAATGCCATTAACCCCAGTGACGGTTAAGTTTAGGGATGGGGTTGAGGTAAGTCATATCTTTTTTTTACCTAGGATGGTAAGGGAACAGTCATAAAAGCCATTAACCCCAGTGACGGTTAGGTTTAGGGACGGGGTTGAGGTAAGTCATATATTTATATAACGTTAAGTCAACGGCGTTCATAAACACGCTGAAAGGCGATTATGCGTCTTAATAGCACGCCAAAAATGGAAATACGAATTGGCGTGGCATACACACGCTACTTCATGCGATCAGTCTGCAGGCTTATAGGTGCACCCACTGTGAGCGGACAAGGTGTCAGTATGCTCATCAGGAGACGTTTTAGTCATAAATGGTGAAATAAAAAGGGTATTGTTACGTTTATTTTGGGGGAAAAGCTGCATATAGCCTCTTTAATGTACTCTACTTTAAAGTATATAAACAAATAATGTCAGATTGATGTCAGCTCTGCTGTTGTTCATAATACCCAACGCATTCTCATCCTTTAACATCATATAGAACGCTATATGCAAAAACGGCGCTATACTACACACATGGCACCCGTTATCGTTAATATAACACGCGCTGTGAGCAACCCGGTCTCATCCCAAGACGTCATATAACTGACGTTTTGGGACGTCTTTTGACCATACGTCAATATTCGCCTTTTTAGGGCCCCCCTTAAACGTCGGTAGATGAGGTTATGGGATCCTAACTCTACCCCATACCTAAACCTACCCCTAAACCCTAACTGACATTAAAGGTAAAGCGTCAAGGGATCGCCATCTACCGACGTTTAAGGGGGCCCTAAAAAGGCGGATATTGACGTATGGTCAAAAGACGTCCCAAGACGTCAGTTATATGACTTTTTGGGATGAGACTGTGTTACTGTGAGGGGTAAGTTTAGGTGTGGGGTAGGGTGTGCGTGTCATATACACGCTAAAGGATTTATAATGTCTTGGGTTCGCGTGTTATATTAACGATAAAGGGTGCCATGTGCGTAGTAAAGCGCCGTTTTTGCATATATCGTTCTATATGACGTTAAAGGATGAGAACCGGCTGTAATACCAGGCATGACTGGAAACGTCCCCTATTGCTGATTGGCTGATTGGTATAAAGTGTGTGTCTATTTTTGTGTACTATAAGTTAATTTTTTTTTTTGTCCTTCCTTGTCATTTGTTCGTCATCTTAGCTTTATTTATCATGCTTCACTTCTGCTATGAAATTATCCACACTTGCATTGAGTGTTCGTGCATTTTGCGGGCAGAGCAATGAAACGAGGGCTTTGTTTGTTTGGGTTGATGTCATATATCAACAGTGTTCAATGATGGTTCTCAGAAATTGCGTACTGCACCTTTAAGTGCTGCCTTTAGTTGCTCATTTGATAATAAAATTTCGGATTTCGGGACCTACTTTCTACCCCAATCATATTCAAGTAACAGTGTTTTTTGTTTACTCGTTTAAATATTAATCAGACCTACAGTATTTGAATTCAATAACTTTAGGTATAAATGAATATCTAAAAAAGAAAAACATTCAAAAGCTTTTAGTGCAATGATCGATATGAGCCTTGAAAAATAATTTCAAAGAGACTTTGCACAGCTCAGATTTGTGTATGTGCTGAATATGAGCAGGCGTTTAAAGGGCTGCTGGTATAATGGCATCAGATTCATGCACAGACTGAGCTCCTCCCGCTGGCGTCCTGCCCATCGTCTGAGGGAACTAAACGGGCACCTCGCTGACGGGACACACCCCAGTGACTCAGACAATCACTGACGCTTACACACACCAGATCCCCTTATCTGAGATTCTGGTTCTGTAGAGATGAACACATTTTTTAATAACCAAGATGTCATAATTATAATATTAGCTGTAAGTAATTTTTTGGAGATAACACTTGTAAAATATTCGTCCTACTAGACATAATATTAAAGCTACACTGTGTGATTTTTACCCCCATCTAGTGGTGAAAAGGTATATGACCATCCAGTGAATATTACTGTAGTTTCTGTTCCTCTCAATTCCGATTTCGTTTTAACTCCTACGGTGGCCAATGTAGTCCAAGATTAACATGTCTTCCAGTTCGACCTCGTCCATGAGTGTTAACTCAAACGTAAACGCAAAAGGCGAAGCTTGAATTAACGGGTATGTCCCTCTTTGGCTAATGTACTTTCAAGATGGAGGGGCAACATGGCGACCGACATTAGATCCCCTCACCCGTATGTATTTTCAATGGCATATTATACACTCGGGAATACTTTATTACTTGAACGAAGTAAATATACATTAATGAGCACATATATTTTTGAAAGAACTAAGTGTTTTTAGCTAAGAATAAACTAAAAGAGTTACACAGTGTAGCCCAAATGACTCTGTGACTGTGCTAGAAATGTGAACATAGGAGAAAAAGTCAAGTCCTATAATCGCTTTTAGAAGATTAGAGCTGAGCGCCGACACATGCAGCCAAGCATCTGAGATATATACTAGTACATATGACTTTATGTGAGTGTACTGTATGTATACACTATGCTAAAGTTGGATATTTCATGCCCAAAACCTTCCATAAACAGTGATAATATAGTGAAGAAAAAAAAAAAAAAAGTTCAGCAAATTTCTTCAAATGACACGAGTTTGACAACCTACTTATCTGAAAAATGACAGACAGCTTTTCGGAACATGTTTAATATATATATATATATATATATATATATATATATGAAGAGTTCAGATGCAAAAGCCCCTAAATGCCATTTGAAATGTTCTTCTTTAATGATGATTTTTGTCAAACTTGTATATTTAAGTTCAGTAATTTCACTTAAATAACAATTAATAGGTAATTATCATTGCCATTTAAGTGAAATCACTGAACTTAAATATACAAGCTTGATAAAAATGATCATTCTAGAAGAACATTTCAAATGGCACTTATATATACTCAAAGCATTTCAGCAGCTTCAATAATAATACATACAAAATAAAAATAATAAAAACTAAACCACTAGACTGCATGATCGATCTTTGATCGAATACATTATTAATCAGTTCATATTTAACTATATTTAAAAACTGTAATTGTAATATTCATTATACATCAGCTTTGAGGTGAGGTGCTGCAGATCTGTGTGTGTGTTCAGAAGACTACAGGCTGAAATGGGACGCAGACAGTTGGACGTACACAGATGGAGGTTTGGAGAAGCTCGGCGCCTGCAGCATTAGCCTCCCACACACACACACACACACATCTCCAGCGTTCACCTGAGACGACCCGCTCAGATACTACGTCTGCATGCAGTGTTTGAAAAAGCGCAGATTCTCCCATAAAGACTGAATCCACAACTGTAATACAGTAAGGAAACAAGGTCTGGCAGTCATTAATTGGATCATGAAAAGTGTCTACTATTTACTATTATAGTCACACTTTTTTATTATATTAATTTTAAATACAAGTTTATTTCTTAAATTGCAACAGTATTATTTCAGAGTTTTAGTATTATTGCCAGTTATTATATTTCGATGAAACACTATTTAGCTGATTCTTTGAAATAACATGTAACACGGAATTGTGTTGAGTAGTCTAATTGATAAGAAATAAAAAAAAATATATACACGTTTATACACATAAAGTTACACTATTTTTTGATGGAAAAACATTCCATAAGCATATTAGGCTAAAAAGTAGCATGATTGCTTTGTTAAAAACTCCTTAAAGGGATAGTTCACTTTGAAATGAATTTTTTGGTTTGTTTTAGCTTACCTCAAGGGCATCCAAGATGTAGGTGTTTCCGCATTAGTTTTAATTTGATATTTTTAGGTTAAACCGTTCTTATATAATGGAGGTCTATGGTCACCACCTCAAAAAGCATGCACAGAGAAGTCCAAATTAAACGTGATTTAATGACTCGTAAATGTAAGTACACATTGATGGCCCAAGACACGAAACGAGCGTTTTGTGTGAGAAAACGAACAGTATTTATATAATTTTTACCTCTTGTAACCACAGCCACAAAGCCCCCACAGCCTCAGATCAGTTGGGTAAAAATGATATAAGTACTGTTCGTTTTCTCACACAAACCGCTCGTTTCGTGTCTTAGGCCGTCAATGTGTACTTACATTTCCGAGTCATTAAATCGTGTTTAATTTGGACTTCTCTGTGCATGCTCTTTGAGGTGGTGACCATAGACCTCTATTATATGACTGACAGACAAGAACGGTTTGACCTAAAAATATCAAAATTGAAAATACTGCGGAAACAAAGACACCTACATCTTGGATGCCCTTGAGGTAAGCTAAACATACCAAAAATTAATTTCAACGTGAACTATCCCTTTAACATCAAATTTGTTAAAACAAGTTGTCTCCTGTTTGATGATTGCTCAACCCTAAAATATGTGATTTTGATCACATGACACCACAACTTTGTCTAACCCATAGTTTCACTGTCATTCACCCCCCCCCCCCCATTATATGGTTTCTCCATTAGCAATCTCTTTCTCTCTCTCTCTCTGACTGTCTAGGGTTTAAACAGGAGATTTATTTAGCTACTGTGCCTTTAAGAAACGCCCTCTTCATTCGTAAGCGTGTTAATGTCTTGAGTATCTGACATTATTCGAGCATCTCAAAATGAGCAATTTTTGCAGCTTTTATCTCAAAAGATCAAAGAAAATCGGATTTCTCATGTGACCCCTTTCAGCATTTCCCCCAAATCTCTATACAGCAGTCCGTCCTTCCCTTGCTCAGCAGTGTATTTAAATCCGCCTTCTCTCTGTGAGTCTGCCAGGCTCGACTAGACGCTCAGACGGTGGCAGTCCTGGATCACGTCTCTATAGTTTTCTGCCTCCCCGGGGAGCTCGCGGCTCTCAAACACACTCTCACACACACCTTATCTCCTCGGTGCTCCTCTATTCATTACAGCTGAAACCAGAGTGTTGGAGCGGCTCATGTGTGGAATGAACAAACAGTGCCGCTCTATACTAAATGTACTCACATGAGAAATTAAATAAAGAAGTGACAAGAGACAAAACTATAAATAAAACGACCCAGGCTCTTTGGAAATATGCGACATTTATGAAAAATGTACTGCACTTTTCAGGTGACACGTTCACATGTGCTCAAATCATGCCTCTGAATACATTTTTGCTCAGTTATATTGCATTGCTTGTAGCATAATTCACAGCTACTGGTATTAAATAGTGTGTTAAATATTCTCTTAAACAGTTGTGGCAACATTTTACTTGATTGATTGTGTTTTATCCACTGCGCCATCACCACCCCAAATCGAACTGGTAGTGTTAACAAAAGCAAATTTGACATAAAAATGAATTTACTGAATTAGCCCTGCCATTTCTGATTGTTATCTTTTATCGTGACAGATTTCCTTCTTGTTAAAAGTATCAGCTAAGCTGCCGAGTAAGTTTACTACGTCAAAAAAGCCAAATATAGGGAGATGATTATGTGGTGCAAACATCAAGATGAATTAGTTTACAATGATGCTGTCTTAGGCTAAGTTTACACGAAAACGATCTGAAGAAAAAACGTAAAAGTGGCGTTGCGTTATCACTTTTTATTCTGCGTTTAGACGAGCGTTTTGGGTGGGAAATCCGCGTGCATATGGTGACGCAAAAGTGTGTGGAATTTAATGTAGTGTGCACTCCAGGCAGCTAGGTGGCAATGTGAAGCACTGCCACACAACAACACCAAGTCCGTGCGCCTGTGTACAGCCTTCACTTTCAAGCAGACTTTTGCGTTTTTACCCTTTACACGGGAACGCGGCGGTGGAGTGTTTTTAAAGTCCCCGTGAACCGGAAGTTGCAAACAACTTTTCTCCAGTGTTGTGACGTATTTCCGAGAGAAACGGAATACTAAATGAGGCAAAATAGTGGGCGTGGCTTTTTTTCCAACTAGCACCTGATTGGATCTAGAAAAATGGGTGTTTCATTCTGAAATGGAGGATGACGCAAGTTTACACACGCTGTCAATCAATGCTCGCTCGGCGCTCGCAAACACACAGCAGCTGTCAGTTGGAGGGGCGTGGTTATGGATGTTAAGGAGACACCCAAACCGTAAAGCCTACGTCATCGGGCAAGGTCCTCCAATGCAGAGGGGAGGGGCATTTTCAAAATTTGATTAAAGATTACAAAGCCAAAAAATGTTTTTTGGGTGGATTGACTTGCATGTATGAATTGTTCACCACAAAACGATCAATTTTGGCAAATAAAGTAAGTATGGTTAATTTTGATTTCATGGCGACTTTAAGATTTCCACTCTGGAGGGTGGTTTCACTTTTTCGCCCTCGCCGTGTAAACGAAAGGCACATCCGATAAAATATTTTTACTTTTTCACCCGCGAGCGTTCTTGTATAAACACGGTCATAGTTATGTTCATCTGTCCTGTTGTTTTGATCAGTCACGTTTTCCTTGTTCAGTTTTCCCGCTCCTCGTTTGTCTTCAGTTGTCTCACCTGTGTTTAGTTCATTATCATCATCTGTGTCATCTGTCTTCAGTTTACTAGTCTCTGTATGTAGGCTACACCTACCTAAATAAATATATATCATGAATGTATATGCCTTTTAAGTACTAAACAAAGTCCGTAGGTGTAAAAGGAAACAGATACTGAGAAAAAAAGAGGCATTTTTCCAAAAAAAGATTAGGCTATTTGGATAATCCTAATTTGCTTCAGACCAGTGGGTGTTTATCTGGAAATATTACTAACAATATAAAAGTTATTCCCTCAGTGGATATCAGTGGATATTTCACAGCAAAAAAAAAAGACTGACGATAGACGTTGGTTCAATTATACTTGAAGACATTTTACTTGCTAAAAAGTATAAACTATCAATCAGACGACAGAAGGACTGTTAGTGTACAACAGGTTGTTCAGCAAAGTTTTAATGTTGAACATTTAGAGGACTTAAAGTAAGCTTTATAGAGTTAAGAACCATCTCTCGAGTCTATTTGACTCGTCCATAAATAAAAACGCAAACAATAACAAGATCATACAGATGTATGAAATCAAACATGTATAATGACTACTGCAGCAAATATGGCCAGTGTTGGGAGTAACGCATTACAAAAGTAATACATTACAGTAACATATTACTTTTTGCTGTAACGCAGTAGTGTAAGGCATTACTAATCAATTTTCAGTAATATTTTACTCGTTACATGTTCAGTGAGGCTTGTATTACAGTTGTATTACAGTGTATTGTCTGCTTTTACTTCTTAAAGGCAACAGACTATGTGAAAGTTTTAAAAGCAGTCTTTCAGTGCCAGTTCAGAGCGGTCGCGTCTGTAACATTGTTTTTTCCTCATAAATGCGAACACGAAAACTAAAATAAAATGAATATTTTAAGTTCTATGGAGACTGGAGAGCCAACCCTTCCTCATCCGATTTGCACAGTGTAATTAACAGAATTACAAAAAATATATTTTGCCTCCTATTTTTTTGTCACGCATGAATGTGTGTCTTTTCCCTAATATTAAAAATAAAACATAGACTGATATTTGTCTAATGTCTGGAGTCCTTTAAGGAAGTACCCTTTTTTCAATACATGTATTTTCTGAGAATTTTTATTTCAAGTTTTGACTGCAAATGTCATGTCCATAATGCTGGACTTCCCCAATTTTAAATAATTTATCCTCGACTAGTTTTGTGGTGTAGGTCCACGTATTTTATAATGTTAACTTCAAATAATACTAATAGCCTAATTTAAAGATAAGGCAGCATTGGATCTGGACGGTAAGGAGAATAACGCTGGAGTTGGAAGAGGTGTGTCGCGATTCTGTAGGTGCGTGGATCTGAGTCGTGTGGCGAATCGCGATTTCGGTTTCATATTGCATATCGTTACAGCCCAAAAGTTAAGTTCTACTTAGTTATTTTGGTGAAAGTAACTCAAAAGTAATACATGAGTAATGTAACGCATTACAATTCTGGGACAGTAATATTGTAAGGTAATGAATTACTTTTAAATAACAGTAACAAGTAATACCTAATCTATTACAGTTTGGAAGTAACTTGCACAACACTGAATATGGCAGATAGAAAGTTCAGTAAAACGGTAAGTATGAATGCACACTGTGAAGGGAGCAGCCAAATGCTAAACGCGTTCCTCTGTGTAATAACCGTCAATGACGGTCGAGAGAATCACCAACATCGCCAACATTGCCAGGACATCCAGGGATTTTTAATGACCACAGAGAGTCAAGACCTCAGTTTAACGTCTCATCCGAAAGACGGTGCTAGTGTCGCCATTACTATGGAGCGTTAGGACCCACACAGACCCCAGGGTGAGCACCCCCTACTGGCCTCACTAACACCTCTTCCAGCAGCAACCTGGTTTTCTCAGAAGGTCTCCCATCCAGGTACTAACCAGGCTCAGCCCTGCTTAGCTTCAGTGGGCAACCAGTCTTGGGCTACAGGGTGATGTGGCTGCTGGCAAAGAGATCTGGTTAAGAGATTCAACCAGGTGAAAAGTCTGAAAAGTCTGATGCTCGGGCACATCCCACGTTCAAAATTTAGATAATTTAGAAGATTTAAATAATGGTCATTTTTGCTCTAAGCGAGAGTGTACATATCTCAAAAGCATCAAAAGCATCAGTGAGGATACGATTGGTTGACCAAAGAGTCTTATGTGAGTCATTTCCTGATTTCATGCAGAATTATTTGACTGTGTCGTTAACTGTGGTTAAAGGTTACTGTGTGAATATGATGGTAAAGAAGTGTCCGTGGCTTGCCCCCAATGTGGCATTTTGCAAACCCTGCACTGCTGAACTGCTACCCAATAATAAAAACCACATTACGTCACCCAAATTTGGACTTGGAAGAGGACCAAGGGGTCCGAGGTTGCCAAGCTTCCACAAGCCTTTCTGGAGATCTAATCATATGAAGTCTGCACTGTTGTACAAGACCTTCAACATTGTGACACTTTCAAGGTCTGCTGCCTTCTGTGCCCATTCTTCATCTAGACAGCCGAGATGGAGCGGTGACGGTAAAGAAAGAGGCGAAATCCAGCTTACCTGCAATACGTCTGGAATATGTCAGAGTTTTCAATCATCCACAGAGAAACAAAGTTTAAAGTAATTAAATGATTGGGCAATTATTGTAGGACTAGACACTATACACAGGCCAAAGGTGAACAATGTCATGGTCACATCTACTGGCATGGAACTGCATACTTCATTGACATTAGCCATCAACATCAGCAAGTTTTACATTTGGTCTTTGGTAGAGGTTTTAATAAATTGATTGTCGTTAGGCCGTGAGTTGTGAGTAGCAAGCCTATAACTAGATGTAGCAGTGAGAATGAAAGATTGGATGAGCACGATGCCATTATAGCTGTGCTCTGAGACTCTTGCAGAGTGTATAATCTATAAATAAAATATTGTGTACAAGCTTTACGCTAATGGTGATGTGACCAGGATTACTGTACACTATTTGAAACCCTAAATTGCAGCATTCAGATCAGGAGTTTAACGTCATGCAACTGGCTCCTCATCTTACATTCACCACTTAAAGTTTGTACCTCTTCTAAGCCTATTACTCAGTCCCTGGTGTATTTTCAAGATATTTATGTTTCCTCCCTCAGTTCTCCGTGATCTCTAGTCACTTACTTTAGGTCTATGTATGTTGGAGATCCCCATCATATCTTTGAAAATAAGGGGTAAGGCTACGTTCACACCGGACGCGAATAGCTCGTCAGGCGCGAATGATTTCAATGCAAAGACGCGTTATGCGCATAAAAAATTCCTGTGGCCCGAATGAGGCGTGGAGCGCGGAAGACGCGAATACACCTCGTTCGCGCGAATTGAGTGTCTGGCACGTTACGCGCAAATAATTTAGTTAGTGCCATTTGTGCATTCACGCGTTTGACGCAAATTCGTGTCTGCCGCCCGAGTTGAAAAATCTGAACTTTGGCGTGAATTCACGCGGCGTTAACCAATCAGGAGCCTAGCTGCTTGCTCATGTGGTGAAGTGTCTGGATGCTTCAAAAAATTATTTTGTATATGACTAAATGCCTGGTGTGGTTCTAATGCACAACAAAGCAAATATTTTATCACTTAAAACATTATTTCTATATACGAGACATGTTCATTTTGTATTGAATGTTATTCATTCCATATCTAGATTATATGAAATAGTATTATGATGTAAAGACAATCAAAATATGTGCATAAGTTCGTGTCTGGATGTGAGAGAGAAAAAAGAGGTTTCAGGAGAGGTTAATAACTTTTGGAAGCTGGCTCTATTTATCATCAAAACAAAAATAAATGACAGCTAGATTAGGTGGATGAGGGCGAGGGTGATCCTCGCTTCGATGCGGGACAACATGTCATCAAACTGGGCGCGGGACAGGCGGAAGTATCCAGCGCAGCTCATGGAGCGAGCGAATGGTGAAACTAGCCAAACGGTTCGCCTCCGAAAGGTGCGGTGGACACAAATACGGCGACGATGATCCCCACACCGCTGTTCTGCTCTCCAGAGCAAATACAGTGCGGTGAATCTCTCGATGAATGCTCGATCAACATAAACAAAGATGGCCGCCAACGGGTTTCGATTTTGACGCGCGAAACGCGCGGAAATTTCGCTTCAAACTTTTTATTTAAAAACAAAGTCTGATCTTGACGCGCGAATTAACACAAAGTGGTCAAGCGTCAAACTAGACGCGGTAAACGCGAATTTGACGGACTATTTGTGTCCGATGTGAATGTAGCATAACGCTTCCTTTTACAGTCCTGTTACCCGTGTACATACTATGTCCTTATTGTAGTAATTACAATTACTGGGTAATAACTAGGTACTAACCCTGAACCTACCCCTAACCCATGTACTTACCTTATGTTGGCCAGTACTTTCTAGTAAGTACACTGTACAGTAAAAGGAAGTGGTATCAAATAAGGTTTTTGTCATCAAAACATTATGTCCAAACTAATCAGAAAATCAAAGAGTAAACACACACACAAGAAGCTTGGCGGAAAAAGGAGGACAAAACAAACACAACAATATCATCTTTCCACACAGTACACGATTGGAGAATCTGAAAACCCTCAGAGGATTTTCAACAAACACAATGTCCCCATATATTTCAAACCTTTCCGCACACTAGAACTATTACACCCAAAGGATCTAACACCAAAACACAAAGCAATATTGTATATACAGTTCAGTGCAATGAAGAATGCCCTGACTTGTACATCAAGGAAACAAAGCAACTGCTGCATAAGCGCAATGAAGGGCAAACCCCTCAGGGCAGATTACAGATGGTTCAAATGGGCAGTGAAAGAGGAAAGCTAGAGCATCCATCCCTGCAAGGCCTTCTCACAATTTGTCTGTTATTCTAACATCTTTACATCAGCAGTTTTATCGCAATTTACTAGGCATGCTTCGATCGATCTGATGACTCAAGAAATTTGGCCATTCACATGAATTGATTACAATTTGAATTCACAAAGCCATAAAAAGTTTACGTAAACGGGCATGTAAACGGTATACAGGCGAGGCTTTTGGTCCACATTCGGCTTCTTAACTTCACGAAACATAAGTAAAGCATAGTAAATTGCACATTTTTAATATGAGACGCAGATATAAATGGGCCAGAAGGCGCCTCCTAGTGGTCTAACCCTAACTCTACACCAGACCTAAACCTACCCATAACCGAAGCGTGTTATATTAACGCTAAAGGGTGCCATGTGCGTTGGATACGCATTGTCAAAAGCGTCACTATATGACGCCTTAGGATTAGAATGTGTTGAAATATCCCAAATGTCATTTAAAAAAAAAAATAGAAACCTATAATTACTAGAGAACTAGATCTGCAACGATTTCCAAGTTCTTCGACTTGTTATTAGTGTCACTAACAGTTGTTGAAATCTGGGAATACCTTAATTTCATTGTGTGGTTTATCTACCTTTGATAATCTTCTTCAATTCGTCTAGTTTAGCACAAGAGATGTATACATGGTAACATTTCTACAACTTAAGGTTTGATTTTCAAGTTCTTAATAGGTTATAATGCTTTTGGGAAACTGCCAAATATTGTAAGAGATTTATATGGCTATTTCTGTGATTTACTTCGGCTTGAGATGCTTTTAGAAAATACAACTCTGGGCTGTCCCAACAAAGACCTGGGAGTCTCTGTTTTGCTCTGAAAATATTCAAGCATTGTTCTGGTCAGTTTTTCAAACATTTCAAATATATTTATTCAAGTTGGCTATCAATCTGAGTCTATGAGCCAGAACAACCTTTGTATCTATTTCAGTCATGCTTACATACTATATTTATCCATTTTTATTGACTACTTGCATACTGATGGATAAAATAATCTCGAGAAATGTCAACATGCCTCTTATGGCCCCTGTTGAATGAGCAAAGCAAATGGTCCTGCCCTTTCGCAGTCTCTCCTTTGTTCAGTAGCTCAAACAGTAGAGCATGGCGCTAGCAATGTCAAGGTCATGGGGGTTCAATCGCCAGGGAAAACAAGAACAAGAACAAAAATGTGTACCTTGAATACAACGTAAATCACTTTGGATTAAAACCATCTGGCAAATATGTAAAAATCCAGATTTTAAGTGCAGCCTTGATCTTTGGACTTCATGTATTTTCCACGAGCTCCCTATTCAGGACTGGGTTTATAAATGAACAAGCAATAGAAGTTCCTTGTGCTCCTCTTTGTCACTATATACATTAATACAGATATTATTTAGTCATACATCATCAAATCAGTGACTTTAACTCTTTCCCAGTCATTGACAAGATTTTCCATCAGTAACAAAACCAGGCTTCAACAGCATATAAATCAAACCTAACATTACAGAGAAAAATGTTGAACCCACAAAGAGGTAAAAAGTGTGAAGCTTTGGGGTGTTGATGAACTCGATCTACTCCCTCCATGTTTTGATCAGCGTTCTGATTCTGTTCTTTTGACAAAACAGCTTTATCCACTTTTTCTTCGAAATGTTGTTTTTTAAACGTACCCATATTAAAAAAAAGAATGAATAATGGAATTTAAGCAGAGGCTTTGTTCTTTCTTTTGATATAGCCTATAGAGTGTTTTACATATTCATACAATAAAATATCCCGGGGGCCATGAAAGTTGTGAATATGATCAAAAATGCTGGTGCTGGCTGCCAACTTAAAAATAAAACACTAATGGGAAAAGAGTTCACTGTGAATCTTTGTTTAAGACATGAAGATATCACTTTATTAAAGATGACCTGCCTTGAGATCTTCAAGTTATTTTTTTTATTTCACCAGTTGTTGGGGATATCAATATCTTATTATTGTTGTTGTTATGTCGCGTACCTACTATGGATATAACTGGACTGCTTCTTTAGCAATAAGGATGTATAAAATTGCATATTTTTAAAACAAACTAGTCAGAAGCTTTCCTCAACAACTAGGCTACTAGTGGCAAATTGCTATTTAAGTACAAGGGTTAACCAAGGATAAAATGTTAAATGAGCCTTTGTAGATGATGTTAAAACAGGTCCAACCCATTGACGATCTCCTGACCTTCATCCTTCAGTTCACAGGCATACTTTATTTCACACCACAATACCTAGAGCTGGCGAAATCCACCAATCAATTGCATACAATTAGCTTGCTGTTCCATAACTTCTGGAATAACTTATTGGATCAGTTCACTGAGAAACAAAGTTAAGTTTCAAAGTAATCATTGCAAGAATAGACTGAGGTCAGAAGTTACAGTGACATCTACTGGAGTGGTCCTGCAAACAGAATCTAACTTAAAGGGGTCATGGCTTTTTACTGGCTTTTTAAATTTTATTATATCGATGTCTGAGGTCAACTTATGATGTTTGCTTGGTTTTTGCATTCAAAAACATCAAAATGAATAAGTAATAGGCTATTTTGTACCCTAGTTTTGAGCCTAGCTGAAAAACGCTGGGTTTTTAGGGGCGTCTCGCACTGAAGACTTGGAAGTAAACGCCCACTGCTGTGAGTGGATAACAGTTTTGCATATTATAATGAGTTTCAACTCACCCGTCGGTGCACTTGGGGGAAATTGTTTCGAAAACGTCCAATGTTGTAAAATGGCAACCGGAATGATTGGCCCATACATGTTCGACCCAGAGTCCGTGTGTTGCACCATTCCTGTCAGATCCAATATAGACGGCACAGCACCGTTCTTTACTCTTAATCGGTCTGCAAATCTTTTGTTTACAAAACAATCCCCAGTGAAATGAAGCGAACAGACCAACAATATTTTACCTCATCAGCTGGAACGTCATTAAAAATAAAGTTTATCCATGCAGTCCTATTGGATTCCAGAGGAAGCTTATGCAGCGACTGTCTTCTTCCACAACCAGGCGCTGGACAATATTTTGTATTGCTCGGTAGCTCGATCCGGTTTGTCAATGGCGAGAGACAACAAATATTTTGAACTCGTTTGAATTGTGCCCTGAATTACACACATGATGTTTGTCAATTTAAAAGATACATTTTAAAGTAAGGAAAGTCGCAGTTTGATATGAAACCGTTGAGGTATAAGACTGTGAAAACACGTAATTACAAAGACTACAAACCCCAAAGGCGCACATTTTCTCTCAATGAATGAAGCTAACTTTACTGAGGCTAACGTCTGTCATTGTTTCCACAGTCTTACGTTATAATCGTAACGTTACGCCGTCCTACCTGAGTGTTTTGTGCCAGACTGCACACACACACGAGCAGCGGATCTCACTTGTTGTTTCGCTCCCTGGGAGATGTAGTTCATAGAGCGATTTTCACATAAAACTAAATGTTACTCTTCTGTTTTATGACAAACTGCGACGTTTTTGACTTTCGGAATTATCTTTTAAATTGCCAAACATCATATGTGTAATTGAGGGCACAGTTCAGAAGGAATAAAAAGATAAGTTGTCTCTCGCCATTGACTACCATTCATTTTTTTTCCGAAATAAGGTCCCATGAGCCGGAAGCGGAGGGGCGGGACTTAGGCTCTCTATAGGCTATATAATGAAATCATTCTGATTGATGAATATGAACATAGTGTTTACATGAACGCTACATAAGTGATCTGGTTTATGTTGGCGTTTGTATGTCACACTGCACAAACATACTGAATTTCCCACTGTTGGCACATACTAACTAAACAACCATGCTTTTATGAGATTTAAAAAGCAGACTTTATATATTTAGGGCTCTAATTAGGAGACGACGTGTTCATTAAGCTCCCCACGTTCAAAACAATGCATCTGTGGGAGAATTTTAGATTGAAACGACGTTTTTTTATGACAATATATTCAACAACAACAGCCCGTTCTGTGCATCATACATACATCATTACATGCAGTGTTGGGTAAGTTACTCTAAAAAAGTAATTAATTACTAGTTACTAATTACCTCTTCAACAGTGTAATTAGATTACTGTACTAATTACTCTCTCTAAAAAGTATTTAATTACTTTTAATTACTAATTACTTTCAAAATCCCATATCATTCTCAACCAGCTGAATAATACAAGGATAGCATGAATCTGTTTTATTTCTTTCAAATAAATACTATAAAATTGCATGAATTATCCTTAAACAGACCAAGGAGAAGGTTCGATTATAAAAACATACTTTTTAACATCAGACAATACATTTTGATGTTAAACCCACTATTTTTTGTGTCTGATCTCATGACATTTCACACTTTTTTCATACATATTTTACAATAATTCATACGAATTTGTACGAGTGCGGTCCTACGATTCAGACACCTCATAAAATGCATATGAATCACTGTGAGATCGGATTGATCTATACACAGTATTTACCTCAATTACATCAGAAGTAACTGTAATTAAATTACAGATAAATGAAGAGTAATCCCTTACTTTACATTTTCAAGGGAAAAGTAATTAAATTACAGTAACTAATTACTTAGTAATTAGTTACACCCAACACTGGTAAATTACACGTGTGCTGAACTTTCCAGTTTCAGTTCTCAATCCGATCAAGGGTTTACAAGTCCTTTCGAATGGTTTAGAAAAGATTTAAACCAACGCTTCCAAATGAAATTCCAGTTGGATTTAGCCAATTCACTCCAATGGATTGGCTATGTGTGACTTTTTTATTCCGACTATCCTACTACTCCGATTTCTAACAGATTATTAGGGTCCATGTAAACACAGATATACTCTAGATGTCATGAACACGGACTAATAACTGAACATCTGATGCACTTGGCACACAAAAAGGGAAACATTTGGGAAGTTTCAAAGTTGGCATCTGATTGGCGACACCAAATCCCTTCATGGAAGAAGCAGTTGTGTTTACAACTGGGACAATGAACACTTATCTGGATCAACTAAACATTGGATTTTCAAAAGTATGTGAAGTTAAGGGAAGTTCATGGCATAGACTCTTTAAAAGCCACCCAAGAGTATTACACAGAAACATTATAGGGACATCGACTTTACATTTTCCCGCCACTAATCATGACTCTGAACAAGACGAACTATGATTGGTTGCTTTGCAATCCTTGGTCAATGAGAGCTACAATGAACTCTAGATCTTCTGCCCAGTCTGAAGATCTGGTTACGTGACAAAACTAGGTCAATCATGACTCATCCCTGCTCCTTAAACCAACCCATACCAGCAAACCTGTCCTAACCTTACTCGTATTGCACACCAATAGCAGCTAAAGTGTTTTTGCAATACAACATGAGCACTTTAAGTATTTTGACCCTAACAATTATACTTGTTTATGTAAATGCATAGTTAAAAACACCTGTGAAGTATGCGTGACTTTGTTTTTATGCAATGGGATTTTACCAAGAAAATATACATTAGCTGTAACAGAAGCACTCAATCCAGATGTGATGCTCCTTTCTCTCTTTTGGAGTGGTGGAGTAAACTGACTTCCCTGCCCCATCAAAACACCCTCAGCTTGTGTTACATCTCATCTCAGTCACGCTCTGCTACCGTCTCTTTATCAACCCCCTCACACTGTCCTGCAGGCTGAAGGGAGTGTTGCCATGTTATTATTTGTGCCAAGGTTCCTATTATTTTTCTTATCGTACAGTTAAAAATATCCCTCACAAGTTCTCGTCTTCCCTGCACTGAGCTCTTCCTGTTTGCCTTCCTTTTGTGTTTCTGCTCAGCATGGGGCTGCAGTAAAAGAGGAAATATCATTCTTGATCCTGTTTTCGTGTCAAAGAGCAGGGTGTATTTCAAGCCGGGGCTTGAAGAAAAAGCCACTGTCAAAGACGCTTTAATTGCTTCAGGACAAAAGACGTGCAGCGCGCCGGGGCAGAGAGACAAATGCGCATTGTATTTACGAGAGGGATCTGTCAAATTATGGGTTATATTGAACAAAGCATGACAGAATGGCAATGGTTCATATTTGGCTTCTCCAAGGACTGCCATTATATGACGTTGTGCGTTTACATTGTTGTTCTTGTGCAAAGAAAAGGTTCTCAGGAAATAGTTCTGCTCAATAGGTGTGCGCACATTAGTTTTTACTCTCGTTCCTATGTTGATCAACCTGGATTCATCTGAAAGAGTGATCTAAATAGAATTCGCAAGTAAAAACTCCATTAATTTGCTCTGTAGGGAAATAGATTTTTAACGAAAACTGAGGCTTTTGTCGAAGCCATTATTTCAACTTATTTTTAAGAACTGTGTTTAACACTGGAAAAAACTGGTAAAAAAAACTACATTACCCATGATGCTGTAAAAAAATCCACCATTCAGAGAGCAGTGGTGGAATGTTACTTTACTTAAGTACATTTTTCACGTATCTTTACTTTACTTAAGTAGAATAAATAGTGCATACTTTTTACTTTTACTTCGTTACATTTTGCAGCAATTATTATACTTTCTACTCCACTACATTTCTGTTATATTTTCATTACATTTTCTGATCAGTTTTTCCCCTGCCAAAACGTAATCTGACCATCCGTTTGTTGCACGTTTGTCTCACCAGTGACATTTGGTTGCCATAGATATATCAACCCGTTCACACTAAATGCGTCTCGCACGCAGTGTGTTTATCGTGCCATTTATACGCGAAAATTTGTTTTTATGTGCATAGGAAACGCACCGTGTGTAACATACGTTTGGATAGGATTATGGCAAACCAAGAGGTTCAGAATTACACCATAAATTAATCGCGTTTACTGCCAAACATAGTTATTAACATATAGTAAGGATATGGCTTATATTGCCTAATTGCAAGCTTGTTTCAGAAATGGTGACAACAATTTTTTTCCATAATTATTGAACATCATTATAGGAGTATTAGGTGGAACGAGTTAGAATTAAATGTTTTATTAATCATTAGGAAAAAAAAAACCTTAAGAGAATAAATTGTTATGCAAGTACTTTTACTTTTAATACTTAAAGTACATTTAAAATCAGGTACTTTTTACTTTTTACTTAAGTATGGTTGTCATTGTGTTACTTCTACTTTTACTAAAGTAAATATTTATTTATTTATTTGTACCTTTACTTAAGTACTGAGATTCAGTACTTCCTCCACCACTGTCAGAGAGTCGCTGAGAGCAAAATGCGCAAAATAGAGCAATTGCCATTGGTTCCATTTTAATTTAAAACCTATGATAGATAGTTGCCTATGCGTAACTCAGTAAAACTGCTCAGAGCACCGAAACAGATATTTGGATCAGAATTACAAATCTTCCGATGTCCAAATATTGAGATTGCAGACGTTTCCTGATGTAATAATTAAGTATGTGCAGGATTCTCGCTGAACGCCGAAGAGAGCCGCCCAATAAACAAAAGCCGTTTCAGAATAAGCCCGGTGTTCTGTCGATTTTTGCTGCCTTGTCGAAAAATGCTACCGTAGCGCGAATTGATCACAGAATGCCGATTTAAGTCGTATGAAATACAATTCTAATACAATTCTAAGTTATGAGCAGCTACTGTATACTGTAGACTACTGTTTTTATTTTTAAAACGGTGTGAAAAGTAAAAATGATCATAAAATATTCATCTTTGACTTGTCAAAGTACACCTTTTCTTATAGTAGCTGAAACTTTCAGTTATTCCTTTTCAGCTGGCTGACCGTACAAATATTCATATGGTAGTAAGCATTTTTTTAAAGGGAAATTATACATTATAACAGGAAAATGTACCTTTTGTAAAAAAAAAAAAAAACTGTGAGTCTGCACATGCGCATAACCGGTAAGTAGGAAATCTCGATGGGTAGCATGAATCGTCAGAACACCGGCAGAGAAATACTTTGAGGTCTTGCTTTGTTTCACTGACGTGTGCTATTAAAGATTCAATCTGTGTCGCTCTTTGTTTGTTTGTCTGTCTCTTGTTCGCCTTTCTCCAAGGGTGAAGCTGTTGTCACATTTTGGAAGTGTGTCTCCTCATCAAAAGTGTGATATTAGCATGCTGCTGGCCACTGTGAGATTCCCAACACATGCCCTTTAGCTCGGACTGGCGGCCCAATATATCGTGCCTTACAGCCCAATGACTCTTCATTGGGAAGGAGTTAATTATCACAGATGCACATCTGTCTTCCTCTTTATTTTCAGTCCAGCATTGCCCTGGCAACCTCCAATTATGAAGCTCTTGGAAAATCAGGGGATACCTTTTGAGCCGGAGCCATGTGATTGTAAACAAGGAGATTGCCATCGGCCACATCATCTGAGAAAAGCACTACTCATGGGAGACTAAACATCATCAGTCTGAGGTTATAATGATACTGAACAAAACAACATGACTGGTAATGTCAGGGTAATAACACTGATAGGCCTTTAGGAAGTCCCTTAAGGTGATGGTGATTAGTACTAAAGCTAATGCAGTATGATCCATTTGGCTTTTGTTCAAAGCAGTAACACATACTGTAGTCTTTGTCATTGGCTTTCTCTCTGAGGTGCTGTCCAGGGTCCTGAAATGTAGGAACAGCGGATCAAACTGCTGGTTGAATCTTCGAGAATACATCAATGATGTGTTGTCAAACAAGTTATTTCTCAAACCGAAATTGCATTGCATTCGCATGGTTTAAATCAGACGTATCTGACCAGTGTTGTAGTCGAGACCACCTCACTCGAGTCCGAGTCGACACCGAGACCAGAGAGAGTCAAGTCCGAGTCGAGTCCGAGACCAGAGACGGTCGAGTCCGAGTCGAGACCGAGACCAGTGAGGGTTGATTACCTAATTTACTTTTATTTACTTAGAGAAATCCTTTTTTTTATTTACTGAATTTAATTAGAGTTTAAAAAATATGATCAGTTTAGGGTAAAAAGGCCACATAGTAGGTGGTGTTAAAAGTAATTTTATTACAATTTGTCATGCGCAGTTGCGCACTAGAAAATCACCAATCACTGGGCGTGTCAATCAATTTAAAGAAATATTTTATTAACATACATTAATAATCATGAAATATATTTTGAATTGAAATCGAGTGGACTCGGGAATAATTCCGAGTTCTAAAAAAAAAAATGTTCGAGTACGAGTCAATTCCGAGTCCAAATGGACACGAGTCCATGACAAGACCAAGACCATTAAAATATGGTCTCGAGACCGAGTCCGAGACGAGTCCGAGTCTCGAGTACTACAACACTGTATCTGACCGTTACCAATTTGCGGCAATGAATAAAGAGGTGTCATATCGATCACGAGTTCAGTATGGAGTACCGCAAGGCTCAGTACTAGGACCGTTGATTTTCACCCTGTACATGCTACATTTAATGACAAGAGATGTCTTTAAAAGGCAGTAACTACACATTTGGTCAAAAATGAGTTAAGACTTGTAATGGGCTTTGTGACATGTGTTCTGTCCTGTGAAAAAATATCTGGGTTAAATTATGTCCCGTTTCAGAGATGCATTACCACATAATCTACCCATAACTAGGGTTGTGCAAAAATTAATTGCGATTAATCACTTCCAAAATAAAAGTCTGTGTTTACATAATATATTTGTGTGTGCTGTATATAATTATTTTGTATATATAAATACACACACATGCATGTATTTAAGAAAATGTCTTATTCATATATAAAATATTTTATATAAAATAAAAAGAATTAAAATATTTTATATTATATTTATATAATATAGATTATGCATTTATATATATATATACAGAAATTAAGCACAAATAATTCTTAAATATATACATGCATGCATAGGTATTTATATATACAAAATAATTATATACAGCACACACAAATATATTATGTAAACACAGACTTTTATTTTGGATGCGATGAATCGCAATTAATTTTTGCACAGCCCTACCCATAACATGTTTGACTGGCTAGTATAAAAACTTTAAAGGCCTTTTTCTCTGTTTCTTTGTTTGCATAGTTACTGTCATGCAGGGTTGAGTGACTGACAATCAGTATTTGGAACATATGATTTAAAAAATATATATATATACATTACTAAACAACGCTAAGATTGACACTTTTTGTAATTTAAGACTTCTTATGGCCATATATTTTGAGTTTTGATTTCATGAAGTGTGTACAGCTGTAGGCACCACTGAAACAACAGGACAATAACTTATCAATATTATAATCCTCTTAGCCTATACTGTAGATATATGGATGGAGGTATGTCCTTTTGTTCCTCTTATACACTGAGATGGCAATCAAGACCTGAGAGGAAGTGCAAGAGAGAGAGAGCGAGCCTTCGAGCTGTCAGTTCATATCTTCCTCAGACAGGAACACTGTGTGACAGGTGTTGCCCAGCAGTCACGCAACTAGAGCCGCACACCATCCTGCAGTTTGACTGACGGCCAGAGCCAGCCAACACCAGCAGCTCTGGGGGCGGAGCCACAACAAACCTCACCCCGTCACAGCGGGAGCAGCCAGCCATGTTAACGCATCTGTGCATGAGAGAGAATACACGACATGCCTCCGCCCTCCAGGAGCCATCCTTCATGCCTACGACACATGAAACACAAGCTCTCAGTCTGAAAACAACAACATGATAGATTTTGTTATTTTTAATTTAAAAGACAATTAATATTCAGTAATATTGGATGAGAACCAGCTGGATGATAACACTATTGTCTTTCTTAGAGCTGCTTATGGCTCAAATTGAATTAATTTCTTCATTGATTCATTTTACAACATTATCACTGTTATTTTCCTGTTCATTAATGTGAAGCTGCTTTAAAACAATCTGTATATAAGCGCTATATAAATAAATGTGTTTAAAATATTACGTATGATTATTAGTGATGTTTACCAAGCAAGCACTTAGCAAACTTACTATTGGTTGTACTTAAGATTAGTGATTTGAAAAAATGCCTAACGCTATTTTTATAATAGTTTCTTGGATGTTTTTGGTTGAGCAATGTTCCAACGGTGCTGATATAACAGTTCAACAGCACTGGGATTTCTAATGTTTGCAGGGGAATTTATAGCCTTTCATCAGTACTGGAACCACATCAAATAGGGTTCCCATATTTTTTATACTAAGGATAAGTGTTTAGTTAAGTCATGAAACTCTAGATAGAGCAGGCTGATGTGGGTCTGCTAGCAATCACATAATTAACTACACGGCAGAAGCTGATTCAGCAGCCAATGAGATTGCTTTCTCAACATTTAAAGGAAACATCTTAATCTATTTTTTTTTATAAGTTGTAATATAAGTCTCTGGTGTCCCCAGAATGTGTCTGAAGTTTTAGCTGAAAATACCTCACAAATACCCCAATGTCAAGCAGCCGATTGTCATTGATAGTGTTCAGCGTTACATGTTCGAACTGTACTCGGACACTTATGGGGAGACTCTTAGAATGCAACAGGACGTTTCTGAATGGTTAGTTGATGAATTTATTTAGTTGTTGTGGAGTTTAACCATGGTGTCTTCAGTGGAGACTCTTGGTACATTGAATAACAGAACAGCGAGGAAACAGTATGGTCACCAGTCATGGGTTTACGTAAGAGTAGGAATCTGGAAGCGCTCGATTGGAGCGACTGTTTATGATTTATAGGGGTTAAACACCGAGTGGATGGATTTTTACCATTATATGCTGGTTGTTTACACACATCTGTGTTCAATTTTGCATTATAGGTCCTCTTTAAATAATCTGGATCTGTTTTTGCTGGTTGCTGGAGAGTTGCTGGTCCACCTGTCTAGATCTACGAAGGGATTTATGAAGCAAGAAATCGTACATGCCCACAGCGGCAGCGTAGAAGATCCAGTCCGCCAAGACCAAACACATTAACACGGCTATATTCATAAACATGCTGAAACTCTTCAGGAGTCATGATTACAATAGATCTAGGTTATCTTTACAGGTCAGGATTTAGCATTAAGCTTTGTATTAGTAGAAAACCTGTAGTATTTTCGAATGAACATGCTTTCCACCCTCATATCCCCCTGAGACGAGAGATTTATGTATTTTCTGTCTGGAAAAAAATCTTCATCGTCATTTTTTGTCCAGAGGCTAAAGACTACAGTCAGTAGTAGGGTCTGTCCCGCATGTTCTCAACCCGCCCATAGAGGGTGATCTCACTCACAGAATGAACACATAGGCTACGTTCACACTGCAGGCTGAAACGACCTAATTCCGATTTTTTTGCCCCTATGCGACCTGTATCTGATTTTTTCACGACAGTCTGAACGACACAAATCCGATCTTTTCAAATGCGACCCAGGCCACTTGGGTATGTGGTCCAAATCCGATATCTATCCGATCTTTTGAAATGCGACTTCAATCTGAACGGCCAGGTCACATATATCCGACCCGCACGTCATTGTACGCACCTGTAGCTAGCCAATACACGCTAACTCCAACGCGTTTCTGCACTGTTACGTGTCTCTTCCTCAGTGTTGTGCCTGAACGCGTTCATTGAACGATAGTGCATGAATTGGCGTTCATATTTTGGGCGAACGTGAACTGTCAAAATAAACGTACTGTATTACTGCCTGATGAACATTACTGTGAACACGTTCATTCTGGTGTCTGTGAACGTGTGCTCTCTGTCAGTTTAACTTCGTACAGTAGGGTGATAGATTTATATAGAGCCTTCCAGGCGAAAATCTGGCTAAAACACATGTAAACATGCCTTGAAATGTGACGAAAAAACACCCAATCTGGCAACACCAGCCACCAGTGTCGCACCGCGGCCGCCGGTGACAAAGCAAAAAGCGCTGAGGACGCGCACTATCAATTAAACGGGTTTTATGACGAGGTCGGTGAGGATCGGAAAAATCTTACATTTATGTGCAAACTTTGCCCGTCGATAAAATAATTGTTGTCTGTGTTTGTATATGGGCTGTGGCAATAATAAAAATAAAACAAAAGCTCGTAACATATGGAAAAAAGAACTATTCCGCAAACAACAAGTGACGTCGTTGACCGTTGATTACTCTTCTGCGCATGCGGGTCACTTCTGGGTCATTTCACGTTCACACAGGACATCACAAAAGGTCGCATTTAATTGGAATTGTGAACGGCCTTGCAAAAAAATCGAATTTTTAAAAAAATCGGAATTGAGCATTAAGCCCTGCAGTGTGAACATAGCCATAGTGTTCAGAGTCTTGCAGTAATAGCGACTGTAGAACGCAAAAGCCGAATCCCGGACATTTTGGGCGATCTCGAAACACATTTTCGAGCAGACTCATCACGGAGACTCACTAGTAGTTTAGACTTGTTTAACGACTGCGCTCTGTAGGCGTGGCCATGACATTCAAAGAGACAAATCCAGAGACCAGAAGACCAAAAAGGATTAATTTCTCTTATTTTCCATTTTCTTTTCTTTTCTGGTTGCTACAGTAAGCAACCACCAAGTATACAAAACAAATACTCAGGCTTCCTTCGTAGCCCACATTCTACCTCTCATAAACTCATATTTTAGATGATGAAAAAAAGTGTTTCAGTCACACAATTACCCTGCATGCTCAGCAGCTGGGTGATGGGTTGCCTCGCACAGATGTGGATTAGTGGTTAGCGAGCTTGTGAATGTCAGAGATTTGGAAATGCAATCCCCTGTTGTCGCCGCTTCTATAGGACTATGGAGTCTCAAGCACGTTCACATTCACTCAGATTATTTAGCCCACAACAGCCGGCGTCTCTCGCACACATCCTGAGAGGCAGATGTATCCAGAGAGGGCATGCCAGGCATGACAGATTCCAGTGCCCTTCACGCTTAAAACAAACCCTTCAGCCACAAACCAGTGAGCCGAACAACAACGCCACCAACAACAACACTAAAGTGCTAATGTACAGATATAACCACAATCAGAACCACATATCGAATAAAACCTATGCAGATGGGACTAATGTTCACTGAGCTTAGGCATATTTGTGTTTAAAAGACTTTATGCTAGTAATCCTATTCATTTCTTTTACAAAACATTGGTAAAAATGTTATAACCTATATGGGTGACATATTCCAATTAAAAAGCCATCAGTACCTGCAATGGTTATAATTCCCATTTATTTTGTTCTTCACATACGCCGAAACAAGTTAAACAAATATGTCAAATAGTTATAGTTTGTAATTGATATCAGTCTAATGAAAAATTTTGGTTTTATCTTAAGTGAAAATAATTTTTTTTTTTGTTTATGGTATGTTGTAAAAAGCCTTTTTTTACATATATTTATTTATATTTTGGCTTATGTCTAAAAAAAAATATTGATTAAGTATCTGATCTTTATAATAAACCAATTTTTCACTTTGGATGAATATTTTTGACTGGAAAGAGGAATGTTTTTCATCACTATTAAATAAAAATTTAAGGATTGAGCCAAGCCTTAAATATAATTTGCGAAAAACGAATATATCTGGGTCTAAAAAAGTTGCTGGCATCCCATTTGATGTATATATATATATATATATAAATCTAATAGGATGCCAGCAACAACTTTTTTAGACCCAGATATATTCGTTTTCATCGGTGCTCATAAAAAGAAAGTAATCAACTGAGATGCGTTAAAGAATTTAATTCACCGGATTACCCTAAAATAGCCATTAATACATGGATATACAGTCAGTAAGTTTGAAGCAGCACAACTGCTTTATGCATTGATAATCTGAAACGTGTCTTGAGCATCAAATCCTCATATTAGAGTGATTTCTGAAGATAATGTGACACTGAAGACTGGAGTAATGATGCTGAAAATTCAGTTTTGATCACAGGAATAAATTGCATTTTAAAAAAATAAAGCCGCCTCGGTGAGTAAAAGAGACATTAGAAAATAATACCAAAACCTAAGTAGTATAAGTAATAGTGTATAATTTTAGCTAGTTTGGATGATGCAGAATATGGATGTCCAAAAACCTTCATAATGTAGAGATATTTACTTACAGTACTGAATGAATTACATACTGTAAGTTTGTGTGATAGAATTCAATATAAACAAAATAATCTGGAAAAGCTATGAAATCCACAGAAACATCCTCTAAAACGAGGTGAAAACATCATGATAGCGTGTTGCATAAACACAGAACATAGATGACTGTTTAACATTTTACACTTTGCTATACTCTACAAAGAGACTCAACAAAAAGCTACAGTATCTGCTAGTCAATCCCTTAAACAGTGCAGTTGGGTTTCACACGCATAGTGTCAAGAATTGCTTGAGCATTGCTTGCATAAGCATTGCTTAGATTATCCACCCCCCAAAAAAGAGCGTTTGCCGAAAAAGCCTGCCAACCTCACAGCACTTTGAGAAAATGTGGCACCACAACAGTCTGAAAACTCTCTGACGCAATTATCCTCTTGCTTGTGTTACTCTCAGTGTACACTGCACTGCTTCTCAATGCCTCGGCTGGCCAAACCGACCATCAGCCTGTTATGCAAGATGGAAATGCTTGCACCACTTTTCTCTATGAGCTATTTCAGAGCTCCACACAGCAAGTGTTGGGCAGGGCTGGGGAAAATAGGTCAGAGCGAGACTCGGGCAGCACCTTCCTCAGCTTCCAAACAGACCATGCATGCAGTGTTATCTGTGTTTCCTGATGCCCCGTGCATGGATTTATTTACAGTAGGGTTGTAACGGTACACAAAAATCACGGTTCGGTACGTACCTCGGTTTTAAAGTCACGGTTCGGTGCGTTTTCGACACGGCAGAAAGAAAGAAATGCCAGAGAAATTTCCCATTTGTTAAAAGAAAAAATAATTTTAAATAACTTTGAATTCTTCTACATCTTGAAACTTTCAGCTTTATAAATGGGAGTCATCTTTGAAGGATGAACAAATAATGTTTTGGTCGTCACATTAAAAATACACATTGAAATATATATTTATTTATATAATATTTGCAACATCGGAACTGCAAGCAATATTGAACTATATGACATATTCATGCACAAATCACTAAAAGGCTGAAATTGGGTGTACATTTGTCAGGCCGCCAAGGACACACCCTTCAAAGAAAACTCAAGATATTCGCAATTTAACGTCGCAAAGGCCTTAAGATTACACTCACCAAATTTGAAGAGGATCAGATCAAAACAGTAGGAGGAGTACAACATCAGGAAATTACGAAAAATGCACAAAATCTAGGAGGAAGTTCAAAATAGCTGACTTCCTGTTGTGTTTAGGGCTATGCTCCAAGAGACTTTTTTGTAGGTATTGTGTCATTACATATATGTACCAAATTTCATACCTATTTGTGCAACGTAGAGCCTTGGCAAAATGTGGCGGCAATAATTTACAGAATTTGCCCCACCCAATTTTGAAAACCATATCACACGTAAATTTTCACCACTTTCTGAAGCGTGTGCAAAGTTTCATGCGTTTTGAATCGTTTGGTTTGAACCAGAAGCCTCGAACCGAAACGGTTCAATGCGAATGTACCGTTACACCCCAAATTTACAGTAAACGAAACCTAAAAGACCCTACAAATTAATATCTAGAAGCTATAGCAGCATTGCCAGTTATATACCACCATGTTAGACCAAGAGAATACAGAAAAGTGTGTGAAATTTGGGGAGATTTGTGAGTGTTGTTGGCTTAGTTCTTAGTAAATCCAGGACGAACAATAGGCAGATGTAGCTTTTGGAAGTAGGGCAATTCCAGCATGCACCTGGGGGTCTCATTCACCTCTTCCCAAAAAAAAAAACGCTGACAAAGGCACCCCTGGGACACACTTTTGTCTCTTAGTCTTACAATTCTCTCCACATCTTTCTATGCACTTGCCTAAGTATGTGATTATGGTTTGGTTTTGAGAGTGTGATTGTTTCATACTCTTCCACTGAATGGCCACCAGATCTATTTGAATGGCCGATTAGTCTCCCAATCACCAGAGGGCAAGAATTATCGTTCGTAAAATACCTTGACTTACAGCGACCAATGTATTATTCAGACACAGGGATGACATATTTTTTTTTTTTTTGGTTAAATGCTTGAAATAAGGTCTGTGGTGAACAAAAGCTCAAGATATTTTCATGTTTTATTCTTCTAAATAGATCAGTAAACCCCCTTGTGATTTTTTAACAAATAAAGTCCTGAAAATTGTGTTTGCTAACTAATTGTGTCTAAATGGCATTTCATTAAACATTATCACAACAAACTTTCACAGCCTCGTATTTATAATCGTAAACTATTATAACTCCAACTTTCAGAGACAATGTTTTTAATTAAATACTGAAAAAGTCGTTTAATGGTCATGACGTTGAAGTATTGTGACTGTGGTTTAGTTTCTCCAACAATCCAAACTCCAGTGGAAAAATCCTGTCGAGTTTTTGTCGAGGGAATCAGGCTGATTATTTCTGTACATATTTATTCATGAGATATACACACTAAATGTTATAATACACACCACTAATGTGCTCAGAGCAACAGCTTTATGTCTTTAAAGTTGCAATGAAAACAATTGCTATCAATCTGTTGTTGGATGTATACTGCATTTATGTTGTTGAATTAAATGTTGATTTTAACCAACGTTTAAGTCGTTCTCGTGACTGTTTCCAATTGGCATCACTGTTAAATCATGCACATTCATTTACCGTACTATAAAACAATATTATCAAAGCCAACATAATTACATAACCACAGTGAATAGCTATACAAGGCAAATTAAGTTTAAGCTTAAAGCAGCACTTTGCAGGATTTCCACGCCCAACATTCAACCCGAAAATAGTCATATAACCATTGCAATAACGTGGAAGCTATTCAGTTAAGGTAAAAAAAACTGCATAGAGCTGCTCTAAATGACTGCAGAAATTATAGTGGGGTATTGATTAGTACATTATAGAAAATTTGGGGAAATAAATGTTATTAATAATTCATATTAAATCAACATTTCAGGTTTGAACCAAACCAAGTATCAATTTGGATGTGTTTCCCGAAAGCATCGTTATCTATGGTCATCATTTTTGTCACTATCAGCAGTTCAACAAGTCTGTTTCCTGAAACCATCGTTGCAACGAACATTCAAAAATAGCATCGCAAACTTGTGTGTTTGGAACGACCGATCTCGACCTGTGGTTAGAAGAAAAGTTTATGTTTGCTTGACATGTGGACTCAATAAATCCGTATCTTGACTTCAGTACAATGTATTTGTATGGGGGGGTTTTGAAGAGTACGGTTGGGGTTTTTGAAGAGTGTGCATGTGTGAACGAGCTCTACTGCGTAAGAACGAGCCTGGAAATAAAGTGAAATAACTGAGATGAATAAGAGATATTCCTCAGAGGCCATGTCTGTAGTTTATAGCAAAACATCTAGCATTGATTCGATCTCAAACGGATTCTTTAAAAGGAGTTATCACTCCACCACCTGCGTGACATCATTAACCAACGTGGTTGAACGACCAATACGCGACAGTATGGTTTTGGAAACAGTCGTGACTAGCTAGTTATTTCTTCAATAACGCATCATACTTTGGTAGTGAAGCAGATCTATGTCGTTGTACGGGAAACACAACCCTGACTGAGAAAGTTTGTAAAAGTTAAACTGGCGCCATGTTTATAGCTATGATTGAGAACCAATGTTTGTTACATACATTTAGTACACTACAACAAGCTTACAATGCATCGGCCAAGCATTTGCATCTTTAAAGGGATACTCCACCGGGTTTTCATATTAAACTATGTTATTCCCTTAACTAAGACGAGCTGATGCATACCTCTCTCGTCTCAGTGCGTGCACTATATCGCTCTGTATTGCCGCAAAACTATGTTAGCACTTAGCTTAGCCCAGTGCATTAAATATGGGCCCAAAAGAGAAGCGACCAAACACTTCCTCGTTTTCCCTTTTTAAACACAGCTACTCGATTAGTGTAACTCGACCTAGGCTGGTGACACAAAATAAAACGTTGTGTTTTTCTAAGCGTTTAAAATTGATGACTATATTGTATGGCGGAATTCCATAAAAAAGTGCTTGGCGCAACTTGGCGCAATAATACCTTCACTCGTGAAAAGTCCTCTTACCGGCTCCCGCTTCCTTGCTCTCCCCCTCCCTCTTATTTCCGTCAATGCAGCCAACGTGACATGCGACAAAGCGGGAGCCGGTAAGAGGACTTTTCACGAGTGAAGGTATTATTGCGCCAAGTTGAAGTTCTCTAAAGCACTTTTTATGGAATTCCGCCATACAATATAGTCATCAATTTTAAACGCTTAGAAAAACACAACGTTTTATTTTGTGTCACCAGCCTAGGTCGAGTTACACTAATCGAGTAACTGTGTTTAAATAGGGAAAACGAGGAAGTGTTTGGTTGCTTCTCTTTTTGGCCCATATTTAATGCACTGGGCTAAGCTAAGTGCTAACATAGTTTTGCTGCAATACAGAGCGATATAGTGCACGCACTGAGACGAGAGAGGTATGCATCAGCTCGTCTTAGTTAAGAAAATAACATAGTTTAATATGAAAACCCGGTGGAGTATCCCTTTAAGTCAGAGTTTCTAGCCACGCATGCAACCGATAAAGCACAAAGACAGTTCTTGTTGCATGTACAGTATTCCAAAATTAAATATCTATAAAAAAAAAGGCCCTTCGGTATTGGTCAACATGTTCTTGTCAGAGCTTTTCTGAAAGTCGAGGCTTAACCTCATGCTTGCCTGAGAACAGTACAGCCAGTCCAGTTGCTGATTGTACGAATGTCAAAATGAGAGATCAAGGCATTGTGAAAGCCTAAACAGCAGAGGTCAAAGAAATCAATAGCTAAGAGTAATCATGCCGGTAGCTAAATGTGTCATTTCAACACACAAAAAAAGTTTTTGTACAATGAAAAGAGATGCAATCAACAATAAGTGAGCTTCATTTGTTGGCTGACAGATCTCACCATTTTAGCTTTTCGTTCTCCTGAATAGTGAACATTGTGTGATGGTTTTTCTCTGACAGCCTCACAAAGAATATTAGTCTGTCATAGTTTTTCTATACAAAGCACAGTATTGCTTTTTCCCAAAAGTTGGGTTTTGGGCATTGGTCACTATAGCTGTATCATCCATGTTTATCACATTTGGATCTCTTAATGATTCTTAGTTTTACATAAGCCTTTGGCTATCGGTTTATGCTTTGACATTTGAACTTAAAGGGACATCAGTATTTTGATGAAATAGTGCAGAAGGACATTTCTCTTCCAGTCTCAATCAGTGTTGATGTTCACAGTTACATTGGCCTCAGACTTCAACTTTGTAATGTAAATTGCAGCAATACACATTCAGCACAAGAATGTTGACTGAAATGTAGGGCGAATGAATGATATTAGCCACCTAAGCAGTTAAAACATGTTTTGACAGAGAATAATCATGGGTTATTCAAAACAAATATTTCAATTATAATGTGCGCTGAGTGATTCCATAAATGATCACTTTGTGATTGCAAAATCACTGTGCTTTAGGATTTGTAAAGATAAATAGCTATTGGTAACCACACATTTATGGGATCGGGATCAATTTGGTATGGTTAATAATTGTTAAACCCATTTGTTAACCATTAATCTATGTAACTACATTTCTTTTATTTTCAAAAGAAATTAAAGGACAAATCTGGCGCAAAATGAACCTTTGGTCTAATGAAACATTGTTACCTAGTCGACCGTTCTTTGAGATTTGTTTTCATGATAATCGAATGTAAAGAGTTTATCTCTAAAAACTGTTTAGTGTATAACGCTATATAGGGCATTGAAAAAAATTGCTAGTTGATACCACTAACAAGGCTCAAAATAGCCCCACACTAACATGGTAACATAATGAGGGTCCCTACGTGCAAAACGAAGCATTGAGAACTTTGTAAGTGTAGTAGGCAGGAGCCTTTGGACCAGTCTCGACCAGTCGAACCACGAACGACGTAACAAGTGAGCTGAAGTGTATGAACATTGTTTGTGGTTTGACTGGTCGGGACTGTTTTCCAAAGATGGCTTCTGTTTGTATACACAAAGTGGACTGTCTTTATAAAGTATCTTCTTATTAAACGGTCTGTACACTTACACAGTTCTCGATGCTTCGTTTTGCATGTATGGAGCCTCATTATGTTACTGTGTTAGTGCGGGGCTATTTTGAGCCTTGTTAGTGGTATAAACTAGCAATTTCTTTTTACTTATTAAATATACTGGCGTTATACGCTAAACAGTTTTTAGAGATAAAACTCTTTACATTTGATTATCATGAAAACAAATCTAGAGAACCAATGTGTTATTAGACCAAATGTTCATTTTGCGCCGGAGTTGTCCTTTAAAAGCATTGTTCCTTAATGATGACAATAACTTCTAATAATCATCTCTGATCATTATAGTTGCTCTGTGTATTTGTTTAAAGTCAAATCCAACCATTTTTGCAAGAATGAAAATCTGCTTCAAATCATGATTGTACTCTTAGCTTCAGCTCTCACACATTCCTCCCCAGCGGCATCACTTGTCTTAATCCATTATCCATTAGACAGAGCAATATTTGGCAAATATTCCAGTCGTGTCACTAGAAGACTTTACATTGATCAAAACCGACAAATCTGATTTAAAGAGCAGCCATAATAAGAGTCCCGCGCCCTCAAAAATATGCTTGATGAATTATGGATGGGTGTTTTGTAATCATTTTTCAATATCGCTGTGCTCTTCTTAGCCCTGTGTGGGGAGGACTATTTTTGCCTCCATAACGTTTCATCCGGAACGCTCCTGTTCATTGGCAGACGTGCACACTGAATGTCATTAATATTCAAAGACAGAGGTTAAAAATCTAGCGGAAAGTCTTGAATTAGCATTTCCAAGGATTTCCAGACTGATTTTCCAATCCTACATCCCCACAGAATGGCATTGGCGGATGGATCACAAACATGAAAATATTAACATCCTTGGGCATTATATCCTAAATAATCTCGTGTCTTAAGAAAGCAGAACTTCCCAGAAAGCTGTCACAGTGCGTAATGCCAACAGTGAGGGAGTTGTTAATGGCTTGACACCCTCATGATGTTAGTGATATTAATGGCACTATGCAGGGTCAAACCCCTGAATTTTAAACTGAGACAAAGCCTTATTGGCCAAAGATCTACCTAAGGTTGCATTAACATGCAACCTTTGTTATCCAGATGTTGTCCACATGCACATTGAAAAGACAAGCATAATTGCATTTCTGATCTGAATGTCATCCTGTCCGGAGGTATTTGAGAACGCATTGTGAGTGGATCTCAGTGTAATGTACACACAATCTAGCCGTAATATCAGCAATCACAGGTCGGCGTCAAATATTTGAACTTGACAATAAACGCCAATACATAAAACCGTTTATTCTTGATAACCTGTGCGTTTCATTTTAATTGTGCAAAATTATCTCAACGATTTCAATGAAGAGCTACACGCTGTTTAAGTTACTGCATTTGTGAAGCCACAACACGCACAACCTTGAGGCGGATGGGCTACAACAGCAGAAGACCCCACCGGGTACCACTCATCTCCACTACAAATAGGAAAAAGAGGCGACAATTTGCAAGAGATCACCAAAATTGGACAGTTGAAGACTGGAAAAATGTTGCCTGGTCTGATGAGTCTCGCTTTCTGAGTCATTCAGATGGTAGAGCCAGAATTTGGCGTAAACAGAATGAGAACATGGATCCATCATGCCTTGTTCCCACTGTGCAGGCTGGTGGTGGTGGTGTAATGGTGTGGGGGATGTTTTCTTGGCACACTTTAGGCCCCTTAGTGCCAATTGGGCATCGTTTAAATGCCACAGCCTACCTGAGCATTGTTTCTGACCATGTCCATCCCTTTATGGCCACCATGTCCCCATCCTCTGATGGCTACTTCCAGCAGGATAATGCTCCATGTCACAAAGCTCCAATAATTTCAAATTGGTTTCTTGAACATGTCAATGAGTTGACTGTACTAAAATGGCCGCCACAGTCACCAGATCTCAACCCAATAGAGCATCTTTGGGATGTGGTGGAACGGGAGCTTCGTGCCCTGGATGTGCATCCCACAAATCTCCATCAGCTGCAAGATGCTATCCTATCGATATGGGCCAACATTTCTAAAAAATGCTTTCAGCACCTTGTTGAATCAATGCCACGGAGAATTAAGGCAGTTCTGAAGGCGAAAGGGGGTCAAACACAGTATTAGTTTGGTGTTCCTAATAATCCATTAGGTGACTGTATATATACAGTAGACTATATAAATGCTTGCGTAATCATGAAATGCGTCGGATTATTTTTTTCTTTGTCTCATCACACAATATTAATGTTGGGAAACTTAAATTGGTAGATTAAGTACCCTATTTGTGATCAACTGTATCCACAAGTTTCCGAGGGGCGCTCCTGTAAAAAATAAAGTGGGTGAAACTTCCGGTGAGGCGGCGGAAGTAGCATTCCAATGGTATTTTGTGTGTTAGTTAGCGAAGAGGCTAGCTGTTTTTCTGAGAATTATTTTACTATTTAAAGACGCAAATCTTTATGAGAGATGTCGTTACGGAGCTCAGGGGCAACATGTGCTGTTCGCGGTTGTATGTATAACCGGACTAAACTAATTCAGTGGCTTAAACGTGATTGTTTTGAACATAAGCTGAAAACGAAATCAGAGTGATCCTGCCAGAGCCCGTCTCTGATCCTGCCAACGACTGTAGTTTCCATCACCTCCCAAAAGACGACGAATCTTCCTGTGTACATTAGTTTAAATTCTTAATATTCTATAAACTCTCTCAGCATGTGATTGGCTGTTCGCTACTGATGTTACACCTAAACTCAGGATCAAAGCCTGTGTTGACAGAATACCAAATGTGCCAGTTAATGTATTCAAGCAGCACATTCATTTATAATTTTGAATAAACTCCAAAGCACAATGACTAAGTGTGTATTTTTTATTTTAATTGTTTGTCAGCTCACACAACTGTCTGTCACCATGCCTTGATGAGTATTGATTATTAATAATGTTATTATAATACTCCCAATCAACGACTGCGGAGGGTAAAGGTACTGTTATTTCAACCTTTTTAATTTCGTTGAGGTTGTGTTCCCACATCGTTAGCTAGTTTGGATCGCTATAAATTGAATGACTGTCAACTGTTGAATGAACGAGTGTCAAGCATGTCAAGTCGCGCTATCTATCTATCTATCCATCGGTTCTATCTATCTATCTATCTATCTATCTATCTATCTATCTATCTATCTAATATTTATCCATCTATCTATCTATCTATCTATCTATCTATCTAATCCATCCATCCATCCATCCATAGGTTCTATCTATCTATCTAATATTTATCCATCTATCTATCTATCTATCTATCCATCCATCCATCCATCCATCCATCCATCCATCCATCCATCCATACGGTCACAGTGATTTTGCCAAGTACAGTAAGCCAGGTGTCAAATATAAATGTACAATATATTAAACAAAAGAAGTGCCTCATGTGTTTTTCTTGATGTTTGGTTTCTAATGTCATTCCAAGTAGATCCATATTGTTTAATGTCATATATATAAACTGTTTAAAAATTCCAAGCTTTAGTTAATTGTCTCACCTCATCGTTCAAGTGAAATCAAACCAAATGACGCCCAGCTCCTGCATTCACAATGCAACTCTCACACAGAAGAGAATAACATCAGGATGCACTGAAAGCATCGCTGGAGTCCTCAAAGACAGGCAGCGGTAATCCTCCTCCTCCTCTTCCTCTCCCGGAGAGCAGCGATGACTAACCCTACGCCTGCAGAGCACATTACTCACGCAGATCCCCGTGTTTCTGACACGCTGGGACTGTGGTGCCATCAGGTGAGTGAGATGAATGTTGTGTCTGTAGGTGAGCGACGGTATCAGCCACTCGTCGGCTTCACACTCTCGGGTACAGTCTCGCTCCAGTCGGGATGGGCTTTTAATTGGCCTCTGTGTTTAGATATAGATCATGCTTTGATATGGATGATGATGGGGATGGCTCTGTCATACGCCACACGTATCAATCATGATCCAAATTACTTATGTGGCCTTCACGCCTAATAAAGATCAGCCATCGGTCCGTCAGCAGAGCCGTAAATACAGTAAATGGTGACGTTATTCAAGTCAAGTCACCTTTATTTATTATATAGCATCGTATACGGATTGTTTCAACGCAGCTTCACAGTAATAAACAGGATTATAACGATCAATAATGCAAACTATTAGTGTGAGACAAATTCTGTAGTAAAGCAGTGAAAAGACAATAGTGTATTTATTCAGTTCAGTGTTGATTCAGTTCAGTTCAATAACTGTGAAATTCATTTATTTTAAAATGAGTTTATCACAGTTTGCATCTATCTATAGCCAAAGGTCTCTTCAATATGACAGAAATTAAATAATGTTGATCAAATTACATGGTCATGCTGCTTTGTCCTCATCTCATTTATGAAGCACCTGTGATTCAGCAAATACCACTTACATTCCAGTAAAGCCAGATGCACATTTATAGTAGTGCTTTACGATTGTTGCTTGTCAGACTGTACGAACATGATCCTCGCTGTAAGTCACTGTAAGACCTCAGTTATCATTAAAGGAGTAGATCACTTTTAAAAAACTTTTGTTAATAATTTACTCACCCCCATGTCATCCAAGATGTCCATGTCTTTCTTTCTTCAGTCGAAAAGAAATTACGGTTTTTGATGAAAACATTCCAGGATTTTTCTCCATATAATGGACTTCAATGGGAACCAAACGGTTCAAGGTCCAAATGAGAGTTTCAGTGCAGCTTCAAAGAGCTTTAAACGACACCAGACGATGAAAAAGGCTCTTATCTAGCGAAACGATCGCTCATTTAAAAAAAAAAAAAAATGTTTAAGTTTTATAAGCTCTTTGTGACTCTCCTGTTCGAACTCGTTCAACAAAATGAACAAATCTTTTTTCGAGTCATGATTTGAAGGGTCCTAGATAAGACCCTCATTCATCGCCTGGAATCGTTTAAAGCCCTTTGAACAGTTTGCACTGAAACTGTCTTTTGGACCTTGAACCGTTTGGTTCTCATTGAAGTCCATTATATGGAGAAAAATCCTGGAATGTTTTCACCAAAAACCTCAATTTCTTTTCGACTGACGAAAGAAAGACGTGGACATCTTGGATGACATGGGGGTGAGTAAATTATCAGCAAAAGTTTTTTTTTTAAAGTGAACTACTCCTTTAATGTCAGACTCTACGACAGTCAAGATCAATCCAAACGCAAGAAAACTCGTCCGGAGTTTTACATCAACGATCAATGACATTACATGAGAGATCGAAACGGTGGCTACAAAGAATTCTCTAAAGTTCAATTTGGTCATGGCTTCATAGCTGAAGACAATTTGATAATTGTCGTAGGAGAAGTCACACTGCAGGACCGAAAGTGAAATCTTCTGACACTGACAGAAATTTGTCGGAGAAAACATTTTATTGAAACGGTGAACATATCAAACTAACGATCAAAGACTTCAGATTTTAGTGTATTTGCAAAATTTGTCTCAAACAGCTAAATCGTCACCAAAATTGTACAATGTGTGAACCTGGCGTGTAACATAAAACCCTAATGTACATAACTGATTAGAAAAAAAACTAAACATAATTATGAAGAAACATAGTTATTTCATAAATGTGAAGTGTCACACAGAGAATTGTGGGAATGTCAATTTATGTTTTTTTCACTGTAAATTATTCAATCAATACGTTGTTGTCTTTCACTTTCAAAAACTTTAACGGTATTTTACAGTAAAATTAAAACTAGAATGGTAAATTACAGTAAAATTACATTAAATGTACCATTAGATCACAGTTATTTACCGTAAATAGTAAGGAAACTGTCTAGTACCCAATTAACAGTTTTTCACTGTAGCATTTTTACCGTTTAAAATAACGATCATTTTACAGTTGTGTGTGAACCCGCCATTAGGGCAAACGCACAAGTAGTACCTTCAATGCCCTGAAGATGGCGATATCACCTCTTTTGTAACAGGAATAAACTGCTGTAGAAAAAGTAGGTGAAATGCAAAATATAATAAGCAATTGCATTACTCATCACAAATGTATTGGAGTAAAGAGTACATACTTGTTCAAAAATGTATTCAAGTAGAGAGTAAAAGCTACTAATATCTTTGATACTCGGTACTAACTAGCTAAAAAGTTATAAGTATAGTAACTAAATACATTAACTCAAATACTTTACACCACCGAAGACAAGTCATTGTGAAGTCTTTTTAAAATATGCATCATGTCCTAACAAAAAAATAGAATAAAACACAATAATATACAGTCAGTAAAGCAAGTCTGTTCTGCACACAATGAAAACACCATTTAAACAAAATTGCCTTTTACTTTTGTTCTATGGGGACTTTTTTTAAGTGTTTAAGTGATGATTCATAGTGACCACATCTATCAATGAAAACACCATGAAAGTGGAATAAATGTCGTCCATTCAACAATCTTTGTGGATAGGTTAATGTGAGCAATACACTGATATTTAAGTCATTTTGCATTGATGATCTGTCCCTTTTAATATTGCGTGAAACTGAATTGCACAAAGACTTTGAAAACTGAATAGCATCTAAGTGTGAAACGATAAAAGAATAGACATACAGTAGGAGTGAACGTTTCATATTCACGCTGATATCTATTGAACTGCAATTAGCATAATGGGAGTCAGGTGAAGACTCTTTCCTCAATTCAATCACAGTTCACACACACCGAGTTTTATCATGCCTTAAACCACATCTATACTTGGATACATACAGTATACTGGATGTGTTAATTATACAATAATCTCTATCCTACCAGAGACACTGCACATGCATGACGTAACAATTGAGTTCAATAATGTTGAGCCTTAACTGACATATCAAAGTAAACATAATATTTGATACTGTAGTGTACACTATGCAAACATTTGTAGATCATTTATAATTGGAATTAATTCATCATTTTATTTAGAATTTAAACATGATTTCAGATATCGAAGTACATGCAAAAAAAGTAGCTGCAATTACAGATTAACAGATTTCTCGTTAATTAATAATTCATTTTATTGGAGTCAGAATCACAAATTGAAAATTGTTAATCATAATAGAAGAAATAGAAGTATCTAAACAGAAGTTAGCTGGGTTGTTACATTAAATGCCCTTCACATGTGCAGTTCATTTAACAGTGTCCTTGTTACATGTGTTACATACTTACCATAGTAATAACTATATATTATGCATAATTACATGCAACTAACCCTCAACCAAACCCTAATCCTACCCTAACCCTATAGTAAGTGTAGTACTTAAATATATAATTATACTGTAACAATGACACCTTATTTAAGGTTTCCGTGTTACGGTGTAATTTTGCACTAAACAATAATGATAATAATAATGAACTATGTAGTTACTATAGGGTTAGAATTGGGGTTTGGTTTGTGGTTAGTTGCATGTAATTATGCATAATTACTACAGTAACCACATGTAACGTGTAACAAGGACATCGTCAAATAAATTGTTACCGCAGTTTCTTATTAAATATCAGGAACAACTAATGTGAGTTTGTTGTTGACATATGATTTAGTTAAAGAAACAAAAGTATGAAAGCCACAACTCAAAATATAAAGGCAGGGGTGAGGAACGCTCATGAAACTGATATTTAATGAAGGAAAAATGGCCACTGCATTTAAAATCACTCTCTTCTGAAGGCATATCTGTGCATTCATCATGGACTACAGCTTATCTACAGTCATCTCCAGAAAACAGAAGTTTCCCAGCAGCGCACATTATCTGTACCTCTCTTAACAATGAGGGAGCCTTACAGTAAGTCCAGCCCAGAAGCATATGCCATCTCACAAGCCTTAGCCCACAGAAGCTTCTGGAGAAAAAGCCCAACAGCTCGTGACCTGAGACACACGTTTACTTCTCACTCCCCACATCCACATTTCCATCAAGCACAGATATCCAGCATGAGCAGAGAGACGTCCGGCACACACTCGTGAGGTCCATACAGGACAGATCAACTGCAGTGCATTACGAACAATTACTAGAAATCATCTTCTGAACTGATCTTCACTCTTTCCTTACATTCTGTTACTCCTGCTGCAAGAAAACACACACTTTCTTACTCAATATTTTGGTCTTGTTTACCAGTACAAACATGTAAACATTTAAACATATACATGAAAAGCAAAATAACATAAGATATTAAGTCTTGTTTGAAAAAAGTTTATAAAAAAATATATATCTGACAGTGCGGTAAGAAAAATAAATGTAAATCAAAGGAAAACCAAAATTATGATCCATACCCAGTTGGCATATGCATATATATATATATATATATATATATATATACTCACTTGAATTTGACAATATATCATTATAATATATCATTTTGCTTCTCAAAAATGTATCTTCTTGACTTAAGAATTGTTAGATATTTGTACTGGAATACAAGACAAAAAATACTGAGTAGTAAAATCATTATAGCTACTGTAAACATCTAAATGATCAAGTTAAAAGCTATTATTTAAATGTTTTATTAATTATGTCTAAATCAACCTGATTACAGTCTGTTAATCTGACAAAGCACGACATGTGTCTCTATCTTTGTTTGTAGAATAATTATATAATTATAGGCTAATTATCTTAAGATCCAGTAGTAGCCTATAATAGCCGATGTCTCCTGCAAGTGCGCTGTAAATAAAACCTAGAGCTCAACTCTTCAGTGTGTAAAGCAAGCCAGCCAAAAAGATAAAGCACGAGTGACCCACCAGTGTGGAAACGCTGTCTTCGCTCAAACTTTCCAATCGCTCCTGATTATTTTCCCACGATCTTCCCCTCCTCACTTGCTCTCCTGCTCACTCGCGCTGGAAAGTTCCTCTCGCCTCCTGTATGCTAATCATTCTTCACACGATGAAGGACGACGGAGGAAGAGGAGAGACGGAGACAGACAGACGGAAGGAAGGAAGGAGAAGGAAGAGAGCAGAGGACGGTTGGAAGCAGGCAGCCCTGGAGCTCGAGAGAGAGAGAGAGAGAGAGAGAGAGAGAGAGAGAGAGAGAGAGAGAGAGAGAGAGAGAGAGAGAGAGAGAGAGAGAGGGGGGGGGGGGGGGTAGCACCAATGAGGCGGAGCGAAAGGATGAGAGATAGAGAAAGAAAGAGAGAAAAAAGCACCTGTATGTGAGTCAGAGCCGAGATGTGGAGCACTTACCCTCAGCGTGATGCCTTATCCTCAGCGCTCTCTCTCTCTGTGTGTGTGTGTGTGCACCTCCAACCATCCGCCGAAACAATACAACGCGAGCCTCCTGGTACCAGAACACGCGCGTTTGTGTGTGTGTGAGTGAGTGAGTGAGTGAGAGAGAGAAATAGATTGGAGGCTGCGCGAATGAGAGCGTTTCGGTTGCGTTTCCCTTCTCTGTCTCATGGACTGAATTGTATCTCTTCCTCGCTGTTGTGTGTGTGTGTATGTGTGTGTGTCGAGCCGAGGACTGTATTCTCGAGCATCACTGCCTCCCATAGGCCTTTCCTCTTCCAAGCTAACACGAATCTGCTCTAAGATAACGGTCATGAAACCGTTATTATTGTTCACTAATTTTTTTTTTCCGGTTATACAAAGGGTAAAGGAGCATTCCGTTCTCATTTTTTTAAAGGTGCCATATGTAATAATTGAGGTAACAATATACGAAAAATGAGCTACACGCATCAAAAGAATGAGAAGAAATAAGTGCAAAGATGTCATTAAAAAACTGACAAGTTATAGTGCTGCCGAGATATTAACCTGAATTAGCATGCTAAATTACTAGCCCCGGCCCGGCAGGTATCGTAATACCAGTTCCGGCCATGGGAGGCGGTATGCGGACGGGCAACGTTAGCACCAGCCAAACTGCAATACGCGAGTGAGTCGCGCTCGCGCCGGCTTGTGTGTGTACTTGAACCTGATGTCAGTCGTGTGGAAATACAGCCCATTACTACATTTCAGTTCAGGGAAGAGTTCAAAAAATGATTGGTCGACATTATGCATGAGGAATACATTTTGGTAAGTTGTAGCATACAGTATCTTTCAACAGAGTTCATGTTCTTTTTCCAGCTAGTAGAGACGATCGGTTCACGTGCGCTAGGGATCTGTAGTGTAACATGTACAAGCGCCAAAACGGTATTTATTCTTTGAATTGCGTAATATAATTGACAGAATCTGAGAGCTTAACTAACCTGCTTGCTAAGTGTCAATTGCGTGTGTCTCACGGTGAATTCACGGCGCTAGCTTGATCAACATCAGCGAATGCTGTCTGTCAAATTAATTCACTAACAATAAAAGTGTAATATGAACAAAACGAATACCATAAACTTCAAATAATTGCCCAAGCTTTTATTTTCCCATACCGTCTAAATGCACCAGCTTGTTTTTGAGATCTATGAGGCGGTCTTCATCATTTAGTGTTGAGATTCATAGTGTTTAGTTTAGTTCACTCTAGTGTTTAGTTCATTGAGTCTCTGATCTCTAAAAATCTCCAAATGTTCCACGTGAAACTGCGGTCTTCCAACCTTTTACTATCATGTCAAATGATTTGAATAACATGCGCGATGGTAGGAGCACAAGTCATTTTTTGGAGGTATACTGCCCCCATCTGTTATGGAATATGGAGTAGGATTTGATTTATTATGTTAGATGGCACCTTTAAACATTACCCAGCTTATTTTTTTATGCAGGCTTGGCCCGTACACACCGGAATGAATATCGGTGCGCGTTTTTTCACCAGCGTTTTTCAACGCGTTTTTTGTGTTCACACTGAAGCGATTTTCGCTGACGATGAGCCGAGTGAACATGCCAATTATTTCCCTAACATTAGATGGCGCTGAATGTAAAGGCCCATACACACTGGAACGAATATCAGCACACGTTATTCGTAAAGCGTTTTTCAACGCGTTTTTTGTGTTCACACCCAAGCGATTTTCACTGACGATGAGCCGAGTGAACATGCAAATTCATTCCCTGACATTAGATGGCGCCCGATTTGCTCTGCAATACAACTCTATAACAGTTCTCTTTTATCAAGATGTTTGCAGATGTTTGTCGCGTTTGTCATATAGTTCTTTATGTTGTAGCACCAACGAGAACAGCAGCTCTACATTCATCTTGCCTTCTTGTCTATTTCTTCCTTTTTTTTTTTTTTTTTTTTTTTTTTTTTTTTTTTTTTTTTTTAGCACCCCTGTTTAAACCCTTTACAGTGCAGATCTGTAAAGTTATTTGGATTTTTACAACATTATTGTTTTTTTTTTTTTTTTTTTTTTTTTTTTTTTTTTTTTTATTGCAGGTTAACAAAACAGTAACACATACCAGGTAAGATTCAGTGAGACACATCTACAATACAGAAGTAGGAAAGGGGAAACAAAAAAAAAAAAACAAAAAAAAAAAAAAAAAAAAAAAACAAAAAAAAAAAAACAACAGAGAACAGAAAAACTCACAACAGCCCCACACAGTTATCGACAAAGTGGTATATGTAGGCACACGAGATCCTTTCTGTGATGCAATTCGGTAGTATCTGAATAGTTGTAGAGGATATGATAGAGACTTTGACAAACACAAAGAAATATATACATATATATATATATATATACACACACATACATATATATATATATATATACATATATATACATACACGTATCTATATTAGTGTTAGTGGTGGCAGTATCAATGATAGTATTTATAATGATAATATTCATGACAATAATAGTAATATAGGCTATAGCAATCTACAACAGTAGTGACAATAGCAATATGACAATAAGAATACATTTAATTTTATTTTTATTGCACATCTGCTCTAAACTCTGGGTCAGAGGGCTGACCCAGAACTGCCAGTGAGCGCAACCAACAGGCCCCCCAGACACAGATGTTTCCCCTCGATTCAATAACACGATTCCCCTCCACCACCTTCAGTGACACCCAACCCCCATCGTTATACTTCTGGGCTAGATTGAGTTTTTCCACCGGGGGACCACAACAGGCACCTCCAAACCAAGCTCCCCTAGTCTGTTTGTGACCTGACACAGCCAAGTGTTATTGGTGGTTGGTCCCCCCCCCCCCCCCTTTTTTTTTTTTTTTTTTTTTTTTTTTTTTTTTTTTTTTTTTTTTTTTTTGTCCCATGGTTTGGACCGAGGCGTACACTGGTTAGCTCCCTAGCCAGAGACACCACATCCAACCCTGGTATCACTTAAAAAGAATTATTTTACTTGATGGGAGGGGTTTGGCTAGAGGTAGTGAAGGGGAAGGGCCATTTAGTCCAATCACTAACAGGGCGTGCTAGCCGCGCCCACCAACAGCACCCGGGCCAGACGCCCGACCCAGTTAAAAAAAATAAATAAATAAATAAAATTACATAAAAATAAATAATAATAGTAAATAGAAAATAATGTTACTAATATTTATACGTAGTATTTTCTGACTGGTTACTTATAGAGAGAAAAGAAATGGGGGGCTCATAATTCTATAATAATAATAATAATAATAATATATTTCATCTTCCATACTACCACCACCCTATAAAGATATATAGCAAATAGTGATAAAATGCAGTTTATAAAAGTATACAGCTTATCAAATATTATACATATACACATATACAAACATTTATATACACGTATACATACATACAAATACATCCATATATACACACACATTCATACCTATATATAAGGGGCATCTATTATAGTGCTGTACAGTGATACACAGATAATATTTTATTATTAATTTGTAAACATGTGATTGGGGAAGTGCGTCGGTCCGGTCCCAGGCTACTGATGTATATGAAGATGAGTTAGGAATGGGTTCCAGATATCAAGAAATTTTGAAATAATGTTCTTGTTAGTATATGTTATTTTTTCAAATGTGATGTATTCTATTAGAAGGTTGGTCCAGTGATTGATGTGTATATGGTTTTTGGACTTCCAATTTTGCAAAATTACTTTCTTGGCGATAGTTAGAGAAATTAGGAGTGGGTTTTTGTAATTGATTGGGAGATCATCAACTTCAATGCAGTTGTTCAGTAAGCAGAGTGATGGAGAAAGAGGGATTTCACAACCCATGATAACGGATAGTTTTGTGGTCACTGATATCCAGAATGAGTGAACTGACTGACAGGTCCATAAGGCATGAAAATAATCATCTGTGCTCCCCAGTGTGCACTGTGAACAAACGTCTGTGTCCCTCAGGCCCATTAAAAACATCTTCTTTTCGGTGATATGAATCCTGTGAATAATCTTGAACTGTATAAGCTGGAGGTTAGCATTATTAGTCATTGAAAATGTGTTGTTACAGATTTCTTTCCAGAGGTCGGTGTTGGGGGAGAAGGTTAAATCTTTTTCCCATTTGTTTTTGGGTATTATAATTGTTGTATCATTGTTCAGTAAACATTTATGTAGTTTTGATATTAGTTTGCTGGTGTTAGTGATTTTCATTATATCTTCCATTAACTGAGGGGGATGGAGTGGGTTATTAATTATGTTAATCTTGGATTTTATTATGGATTTAATTTGTTGATATTGTAAAAACTGTTCTCCCCCAAGACCATACCTCTGGACTAATGTTTTAAACGATATGAATTGGTTGTTTTCAAATAAGTGATGGAGATGAGTGATTCCCTTTTGTCGCCAAGATGGAAAATGTATTGGTTTATTGCATAATTGAAAATCAGGGTTGAACCAGATGGGGGTGTGTCTACATGATGTTAGTGGGGATTTGTTAATTTTGTTTACTTGCCACCAGGCTGTCAGAGTTGATGCAATGGTAATGTTATTAAAATATGGCATTTTCTGAATTGATTTTGGTAGAAAGACAAGGTCTGAAATTGAGGTATCTTTACAATGGTTTTGTTCTAGTCATTTTCTTGTCTATTTCTTCCTGGCTGTGTAGACAGCAACGCGTATATCTTCTTCACCGTTGCATATGTGTGCTCGGCAAGAGAGTTTTGTGATTGAGCGCCCCCAAGTTACGTTTTACTGTCTCTTCAGAAGCTCCAAACACGTGAGCAAAAGCGCCAATCTCATTGGTTGGATAGTTTGTGACGCAGCGCGTCAAACAAAAAAAAAAAACGAGGGTTTTTTTTAAAAAAAACGCTTTTACGCGCGGCAGTGTGAACACTCACATTGGCGCCATTTGTTTAGTCACGAGGCGTTCAACGTTGGCAAATAACGCACACAAAATTCGTCCCGGTGTGAACAGGCTATTTTGTAGGCAGTCGCGTTTGTCATATCTCTGATAGCACACGTACGTCGCGGAGACGTCTATTTGATGTGTGTGTTTACATCTGTAGAGTGTTTGCTCATCTGCAATACGATAGGACATTTCCGGTCAGATGTCAAATAGACATTTAGATGTCTTTAAGATGTAATGATTTAGAATGTATATTAAACTGAAATCTTAAAGATGTCTATCAGATGTTAGTAAACAGCAGATGCTTTCCAGATTAAGTGATCTTTAACAGACATCTTGCAGATGTACGTGTGCTATCTGGGTATAGTTCTTTATGTTCCGACACCAACGAGACCAGCAGCTCTACATTTATTTTGCCTTGCATCTTCATCGTCTTATTTCTTCCCGGCAGTGTAGACGCTACTTGAGCGCCCCAAGTTTTGTTTTACTGTAACGTAAGTAGCTTCAGACACGTGAGCAAAAGCGCCAATCTCATTGGTCAGTGGCGCGAACTAAGAACAACAAAAAAAAACGAACTTATGGTGTTTTTAAAAAACGTTTTTACACGTGGCGTTTTTCGCGTTGGTGTGCACACCCTTTGTTTAGTCAAGACATGAGGCGTTAAACATCGCCGAATATCGAAATTTGTCCCGGTGTGAACAGGCCTTAAAAGGGAACTCGGCCATTTGTTAAAGTCCATGTGGTAAAAACACAGCTTTTAATGGTGTTTATGTGTGTATGTGGTGTTTTTAATATGCTTTAAGACAAACCATGTGCAAATTCATAAGTCGACAACATTGCAATATTTTCTCCTTAAACTGCAGTGAACCAAAGACACGGTGTGAAATCGCTGGTGTTTCTGACGTCACAAACTACCTCATAACCAATCAGGGGTGCGTTTCCTGTAAAACGATGTAACTCGCTGCTTCACTACCATAGTACAATGCATCGTTGGAGAAATTAACTAGCTAGTCACAACTGTTTCCCGAAACCTCCCATTTGTCGCAAATTATCGTTCAACCACGTTGGTTTCGCAAATGGTGGATAAATAACTACTTTTAATGAAACTGTTTGAGATCCAACGGTAGATTTTTTTAATATAAATTACAAACATGTCATCTGAGGACTATTTCTAATTGTTCTCAGTTATTTTGCTTTATTACCAAACTAAGTATTTGGCTTGCGCGTTCTTACATAGTAGAGCACGTTCGCACATGCGCACTCTTCAAACACGTTACTTTAAAACTTTTGACAAACTAAAAGACGTAAATTCCATTTGTATGTATTGTAATTAAAAGGCAACGGTTGTACTGAATGTCAGCTTGCTTATTTTGCTCACGATAAGGATTTATTACCGCCAAATATCATGCAATATAGAAACGATGCCTCTAACCACAGGTCGAGAGCTGTCGTTCAAACCACACAACTTTGCGATGCTGTTTGCGAATGTTCGTTGAAACGATGGTTTCGGGAAACACCGACTCGTTGAACTATGCTGATAACGACGGAACTTGCGATGCTTGCGATGATAACGATGCTTTCGGGAAACGCACCCCAGATCAACATGTGATCGTCAACCAGTGGATCTCTGAGTGAGTGGAGGCGGGGTTTATTTGCATATTCATAGAACCGAGTATACAAATTGAGGCAAGTGTCGAGTTACATTCAAGATATTTTAAGGAACGAAAAAAATTTTTTTTCAATCAAAATTCTTTTGGTGATCAAAGATGAGTTTTAAGGGATACAATTATTGACTATAGGGGATTTTTGATGTGTCTGGCTTCTGGTGTCACTTCAGTTATATTTAACTGTACAAAACAAATGCTGCTTTAACATCAATGAACATAAACAGAAGCTCAATCAAACCTGCTTGATGTGAATTTGAAGTTGAAGTGAATTTGAACTTCTGTTTACCAACTGATGTGTGAGTGGATGAATGTTTAAATGTGAATAAAAGCCTATTAAATTTATTCATCATATAGTCTAAAGCGATCGAGTCTCTTTAGAAAATGTTGAGTAAACCACTCAATTCATATTAGTTTTATGATCTTTATGAATCTTTATGTTTCGAAGATGAACGAAAGTCTTCTGGGTTTGAAAACGACATGAGGGTGAGTAATTAATGGCTGAATGAATGTTAAAAAAAATACATATGTTTATTTAATATAACTAATAAGATCATTGGCAGGAGGTTCTTAAACAGTCCCTCCAGAAAAACGCGATTATGCGATCGCTGAATTCAATGCAAAATCAGCCAAAGTCCGCATATTTATGCGGGGGCCGCATTTTTTCAAATACCCCGCAGTTTCGCCACATAAATTGCCGATTTCCATGCAAAATATGCGGGGTTTGCATAATTTCATAATCCTCGCATTTTCGTTGCAAAAAAGTCACATGTATCTTAGCAGAAAGTTGAAAAATGTTGCGTTTGCTTCACACAACAGCAGCCATTTCCCCCTGTTTCCATGGGAACGTTATGAAGTGACGCAATTACGCGACGCCAGACAGACTCACGGAGGCGATTGACATCTCACAAATCGAACTCGTATAACTGTCTGTCACACGTTCTACCGTCACATCGTTACTTAATAAACAACATAAGATAAAAGAAGTATTATCAATCAGAAATTACCTGCACACATGGGGTGTTTGAGGCGCACATATAACACTGCAGAGAGTTCAACAGGAGCGCGCAGCTCTTAAAGGGGTCACACCTTATTTACATTCGTTACAGTCTGAAATAAAACAAGATGAGAAATTAAATATTCCCAGCGTTTTCTATGATGTAGTATGCTTGCTTATCAAAGGAAGTAATAAGAAATGACTCTTACATTAACAGGATGTTGGGGGAATCACTTTTTTTCTCTTTTTCATCAAACCGCAATTTTTGCAAGTTCCCTCAATTTTTGCAAATTCCTGCAATTTCATCGCATAAAATTGCATAAATATCCCGCATATTCCATCGCATTTTTAAAGAAAACGAGCCGCATAATCAATCAATTTTTGCCCGCAACAATCACAAAAAAAACTCCACGTTTTTCTGGAAGGACTGAATACTAGTATGGTAAATGTTAAATATAAATCGCAAATTTTTTCACAAATTTTTAGAAATTACCACCACAAAATCAGTCAATTTGATCGCAAAAATCACAAAAAAAAAATCGTGAAATCCTGGAGGGACTGCTTGAAACAAGTTTTTGTCAGCTGGGTTAGCTAGTATCAGGGAATCTCAAACATCATTTTCCCACAGAAGAGAGAGAGTGCCGCGGTGTAGCCCGTCCCAGCCCTCCACGACTCATTAATGTCCTCCTCACTCAGGACTGTAAGCGCTGGCAGAGCACCAGCAGTGTGGAGCGCGGAGATAACTGGCTTAAGAAGCAGCCAAATCACACCGCCAGCCAACTTCCCCTGCTCCAGCAGATATATCTGTCTCCTCCCAGACAAAAGCCATGCGATCCACGCGTCCGCTCCTCACGCACACGTCCATGTGTCGGGCGTGGAGTGATATCCCAGCTAACAAAAATATGCTCTAAAAATGTTATGATAATGTATGTTCCCATTTAGTAATGAAATAGTATTTCTGAATGTTCTCTGGTCATTCAAAAAAATTAAAAAAAATAAGTTATTTATGCAAACGTTAGCGGGAGTGTTCCATTTTGTGATTTTGCAAAAGTTACAAGAATGTTACTTTTGAACGTTCTCTGAATGTTTTGAAACAAAAGGTTTTTAAAAACGTTAGAAGCGTCCAGATAAACTCGATTACTTGAATGCTTTTGTGCTAACGTTTAAAGCCAGATATCTTTTAGATGTTTGGAAGAACGTTTGTTTATAACTTTCTTTCAGAGAACCTTGGCAGAACATCCTGAGAATTTAATTTTACTGTGTTTTTTTGTGATTTTTCTGCTATTTCCTTCATAGCTAATAAAAACCTTTCTCATTTATCTCTTTTGGCCAAATTCTAAGGCTTGCATTTATTCTATATATATAAAAAAAAAAAAAGATAGGAGAGAAGACTGGAGATGCTGAGAATTCAGCTTTGATCACAGAAATTTTTTTTAAAAATATATTTACATAAAAACAGCTATTTGAATTCTTCTAATACATCATAATTGTACTATATTTGCATTTATTTAAATTCAGCCTTCTTTCAAAACCATTAAACACCTTTGAACAGTATTGCAAATTATTTGTTCTTGAACTTTTAATGAAAAGTTGACTATTTTTACCTGATATTAAGCGTGCTTTGTGTATACAATATACATTTGTTTAGCTTAGCTACAAGTTTGCTTCCTTTGAAATCAGTGCTTGCATGTATGTTTCTGCATGTGAGTAGTGCTAACAAAACGTAAGCCATAATGTTCCAAATCACTCATTTCTGAGGTTGATTTTTAGCTTTTGCATGTTTAATTTTTTTCAGTTTTTCTCAGTTTTTTTGTCATTTATTTTAAGTGATTATGAGTTTCAATTATTAATACTTTAAATGCCTTTATTCAATTTAAGAATTTATTTTTGCCTCCGACAATGCCGTTTTTTTAATTCTTAATCTACTGATGCTGAAAAGAAAAATGATTAAGTGGGATTAGAAGGTGATTGGAAAATATGCTATCCGTGAACACATGACATAAAATGACAGGGAAGTGATTAAAGATAAAGTGCTTGGTTTTGCGTGAGATGGAGTGATTGTGCGTGGATGATCACTGAGCTGTTCATCTTCCTGACAGTAAGTTGTGTGGAAACTGTGAAATGCGTGTACATGAGCTCTGCTCATCAGTCAGAATACGTCAAACATTCCCTGTGTCTTACTGACACAAGAACGCATTCACAACAGTATGTGAGCATGCTCTTTTTTTCTACACATCCGATTTAGTGGTTTTGAGAATGGATTCAGTTTATATCAATACATATTTCTAAGCTAAAAATGGAGCTAATTCTTGCAGCTAATTCTAAAGATTTCATTATGAAAAGAATATAAATATTATATATATATACACATACACACTCACCCACAGGATTGGAAACACCATACTAATCCTGTGTTTGACCCTCTTTCACCTTCAGAACTGCCTTAACCCTACGTGGCATTGATTCAACAAGGTGCTGAAAGCATTCTTTAGAAATGTTGGCCCATATTGATAGGATAGCATCTTGCAGTTGATGGAGATTTGTGGGATGCACATCCAGGACACGAAGCTCCTGTTCCACCACATCCCAAAGATGCTCTATTGGGTTGAGATCTGGTGACTGTGGGGGCCATTTTAGTACAGTCAACTCATTGTCATGTTCAAGAAACCAATTTGAAATGATTGGAGCTTTTGTGACATGGTGCATTACCTGCTGGAAGTAGCCATCAGAGGATGGGGACATGGTGGCCATAAAGGGATGGACATGGTCAGAAACAATGCTCAGGTAGGCCGTGGCGTTTAAACGATGCCCAATTGGCACTAAGGGGCCTAAAGTGTGTCAAGAAAATATCCCCCACACCATTACACCACCACCACCAGCCTGCACAGTGGGAACAAGGCATGATGGATCCATGTTCTCATTCTGTTTACGCCAAACTCTGACTCTACCGTCTGAATGACTCAACAGAAATCAAGACTCATCAGACCAGGCAACGTTTCTCCAGTCTTCAACTGTCCAATTTTGGTGAGCTCTTGCAAATTGTCGCCTCTTTTTCCTATTTGTAGTGGAGATGAGTGGTACCCGGTGGGGTCTTCTGCTGTTGTAGCCCATCCGCCTCAAGGTTGTGTGTGTTGTGGCTTCACAAATGCTTTGCTGCATACCTCGGTTTTAACGAGTGGTTATTTCAGTCAAAGTTGCTCTTCTATCAGCTTGAATCAGTCGGCCCATTCTCGTCTGACCTCTCGCATCAACAAGGCATTTTCGCCCACAGGACTGCCGCATACTGGATGTTTTTCCCTTTTCACACCATTCTTTGTAAACCCTAGAAATGGTTGTGCGTGAAAATCCCAGTAACTGAGCAGATCGTGAAATATACGTCTGGCACCAACAACCATGCCAAGCTCAAAATTGCTTAAATCACCTTTCTTTCCCATTCTGACATTCAGTTTGGAGTTCAGGAGATTGTCTTGACCAGGACCACACCCCTAAATGCATATATAATTTTTATAGAGAGAGAGAGAGAGAGAGAGACTAAACGAGACATGTGGAGCTAATTGAAAAGTGACTAACAGAGTAATTAAAGGGGTGATGAACTGAGAAATCAAATTTTCTTTGAGCTTTTGACATCTAAGAGGTCATCATATTATAAGAATATCCTGTAAGTTCCAGAACTGAAAACGTCCTTGTTAGTCCAATAAAAGCTTTTATTGACACCAGCCCCAGCAAACGACTCGTTTTTCAAAGTGGGGAACTATGACGTCAGAGAGGACAAAACCCCACCCCCGCAGAAGAAGATCAACGCCTACTTCAACACGGCCGGTTTAGCCCCGCCCACCGATTTGCGCATTACACGCATAGCTAAATAACATAGATGCCTACCTCGAGATGACAAACCGGATCGATCTACCGAGCAATACAGAATATTGTCCAGCGCCTGGTTGTGGAAGAAGACAGTCGCTGCATAAGCTTCCTCTGGATCCCAATAGGACTGCATGGATAAACTTTATTTTTAATGATGTTCCAGCTAATGAGGTAAAACATCGTCGTCTGTTCGCTTCATTTCACTGAGGATTGTTTTGTAAACAAGACTGGATTTGCAGACCGATTAAGAGTAAAGAACGGTGCTGTGCCGTCTATATTGGATCTGACAGGAATGGTGCAAATCATTCCGGTTGCCATTTTATAACATTCAGATGGTAGGGTCAGAATTTGGCATAAATAACATGAAAGCATGGATCCATTCTTGCCTTGTATCAACGGTTCAGGCTGCTGGTGTTGACGTTTAATGGTGTGTTGGATGTTTTCTTGGCACGTTTTGGACCCCTTAGTACTGAGCATCATTGAAACGCCACAGCCTACCTGTGTATTGTTGCTGACCATCTCCATCACTTCATGACCACAATGTACCGTATTGTGATGTTTCAATGGGGACATATCACACCCGCAAATTACGCCTATGCTCGAGTCTGACTCCTCGCTCGGTCAGTCTGCTGTTTCCTCTTTCTCTGTTCCTCCGACAATGCTTTCCTAGGTTTCTGTATGTTATATGCAGGCTCAGCCATGACGATAGTGTGACTTCCGGTTTCCCGCAAATGAAATGTATTTTTCAAAATAAAAGCCCCATTTCTCATAACGTGACTTATGGGTAAATAATGATAATAATTAAATACAATTTACTGGTTAACCCTTTTTAGGCGGGTTACATAAGTTTGCCAGATCGGGTCTGTAGTTTGAATGAGACATGAGACAATTTGACTTTACGGCAAGCGTTACAATTGGACAACGTTCACTCTAAAGCTGGTTCTGGATACACAGTGGATAAACAGTGCACGACAGTAGGCTGTGGTCAGCTAAATTATATGACAGTGGTAACGCACTATGCCGCTTCCAACCTGTAGGGCGACCGCAGAGGAAAAGTTCTTTAGTGTTGCTTTAACGTTTCTATTGTTATAGCCAAGTGATTTCATATTGAAACAGCTTGCTAACAAAATACCTTGTAAACAGCTAGCTAACAAATTCTTAATTTAAGTATCTAATCTTATCATTTGTTCAAATAAAACATTGCATATCACTCCCAAAACAATTGATATGCTTAATTATTGATATTTACAGTTAATTTGAATGTTTACTTTTTACTTTCGCTACTTAAGTACGTTTGAAATCGGATACTTTTGTACTTTTACTCAAGTGATGTATGAATGGAGGACTTTCTACTTTTACTGGAGTAATTTTTTTATTTAGGCATTTATACTTTTACTCAAGTATAACTTTTGAGTACTTTTACCACCCCGCTGCGGGTCCAACCCATATATATATATATATACTGTTTATATATATAGCATTATATTCAACATAGCTCGATTTAATAAATAGCAGTTCCAGCACCTCTACTGGAAATAGTAATTTAAGTACAGTAATATCTTTGTTACTAGTAGCAACACGAGCTAAACACTGACAATAAGCATTTTCCTATTTTCTAAAGGCATATTTATTTCCACATGTTCTCTCACCAAATTTAAGTTATTACAAGGACTATACACATGCACATCTGCATTTTTCCAAAAATAATATGTAAAATGTATTTTAATTTTATTGTTTAGTGGTTAAAAAATGGTCACTTTAATTCTTCTCACATTTATTTTGCATCGACGCCAATTAATTCTGACAGAAAGCAATGCTTCGGCATGCAGAGGTTTGTGAAAATTACACCCCAGAGCTGTGAGACCAGGAGCCCTGGGTAAAGGAACATCAGCCCGTGTTCTTACGGGTTTTCACTAATATTACGCTGAAGAATAGCTGAAGCACAGCTGGAAGTTGGAGATTGTGAGAACTAGAGGAGATGACTGTAAATAGGTTTGTGTTTTGAAGGAGTGGGGAATTCTGGCTTTGAAATGAGGGGGGCTGTACAGCTAATATTTTAGGAACTAGGTCAGGTTTTATAGCCCGCCACACAACAGGCAGCGAGCAAAAATAGACATTTAGTTCACATGACATTCGTACCACTTACAGTTAAAATCAAATACGCCTGCCAAAGATTAGTGAATCAGACATTACCGGATTCAGAACGTAAATTTACCATAGCAAAGATGATTAAATGATTTCATGCTCACAGTAACTGCAAAGTATTGAAATAACAAGCAATTAATTTCAAGACTGGCAATCAGAAACCCAGAATAATTCCTGTATTTCGACTTTTGCATTACAAGTGTTGCAAGTGTTTTCTTCAGCATTCAATTTTGGGATTGAATGAATACTAATAAAAAAATAAGTTCATACATGCTTTTCATGCAAGCATTTGATACAGACTAAGAGTTTCATGCCTGCACCAGGTTTCTGAAACAAGAATCTCCAAGTGTTTTTCTATGGCTTGTGGTCTGGCAAGATTTTCTCAACGTTACGAACAAACATTATTTGAGAAAAAATTAAGTCTGGTCTTTAATAATGTTTTCAATACATTATTTATACACTGGTCACAGAACGGTTTTCTCTGGAATATTTTAGTTCAACATTTTAATTTTTTATTTTTTTTTTTTTGGGGGGGGGGGGGGGGGAATTTTACTTAATTAATTTTACAAAATAATTCCCTTAAAGGAATAGTTCACTTCAAAATTAAAATGCTGTCATCATTTACTTGTTTCAAACCTGTATGAATGTATTTCTTCTGTTGAACACGTAAGAAGATATTTTGAAGAATGTTGGTAACAAACAGTTGATGCACCCCATTAACATCCATAGTAAACAAATATATATATGAAGAGTTCAGATGCAAAAGCCTCTAAGTGCCATTTGAAATTTTCTTCTAGAATGATCATTTTTATCAAGCTTGTATATTTAAGTTCAGTAATTTCACTTAAATGGCAATGATAATTACCTATTAATTGTTATTTAAGTGAAATTACTGAACTTAAATATACAAGTTTGATAAAAAATCATCATTAAAGAAGAAAATTTCAAATGGCATTTAGAGGCTTTTGCATCTGAACTCTTCATATATATATATTCAAGTCAATGCGGTCCATGACTTAGTCAAAGACTAAGTCATTAAATGTATACTTCAGGATTTAGCATTAAGCTTTGTATTAGTACGTAGAAAACCTGTAGTATTTTCGAATTACCATGCTTTCCACAATCATATCCCCCTGAAACGAGAGATTTATGTATTTTTTGTCTGAAAAAAAAAAATCATCCGATGACGCAAAAATCGTCATTTTTTTTGGAAGCTAAGCTAGCAGGCTCTTGTTATGTGGAGAACGGTGAGTAGTAGGGGTTACCATCTTCTTTTTCCTGGACATTCACAGCTTTTGTTTCCATCTAACTGAATTTATTCTGATTGGTGAATCTGAATGTAGTGTTTACATGAACATTAAACAAGTGATCGGTTGACGTGCGTTTTAACATTGCTAAGAAAATTCCTGCTCCTCTGTGAGAGATACGAGATGTTGCGTCTCACAGGTGTCGCTCATCGTAATCACGCCACCGGCCTCGCGCCATTCTCCCGCGGCCCTCACTCGTCCCGCTCACCACAGTAAACATGATGAATGGCGACTGTAGAACGCAAAAGCCGAATCCCGAACATTTTGGACGATCTCGAAACACATTTTCGGGCAGACTCATCACGGAGACTCACTTGTAGCCTAGACTTGTTTAAGTACTGCGCTCTGTTACCGGTAGGCGTGGCCTCCTAGGGCAGCGAGGCAAGTGCATTCTGGGAGTTGTTGTCTTTCATAAGCCAAAAATACATTTTCTGGCTTTTCTCAGTCTAGAAAGCTCCAAATTCAAAAATAATTCCACATTTCTTCTACGAAAATGACCCATTTTAAATACATATTCATCTTTCCAGAGGTGAAGTATCCCTTTAATGGTGTAATCCACACAGAATAACAGTGTGTCCAACACAAACAACAACTGATAATGAACTGAGAAACCAAAGGAGCTTTAGTAGTGGTGCAAACCTAGTGATACACAGCCGAACTAAAAGAACGAATCATATCAGTTTGGTGGGAAAATCAAACAAAGGAAACCAGGAAACAAATGATATACAAAGTCTATGAAAACGAGACTTCGATGAACTACTAAATATCTGTGACGAACATTCAGAAATAACGTTTTTTTCACAACATAGTTTAGGTGGGACGAAGGCCCCCGTTTAGCCGTCTTGCTAACGGTGTTAGATAGGTATAATAAAGCAAACAGACTGTTCCAAAGCACAGCGACATACTGTGAGTGTGAACTCACCAAAATAAACATCTGTGCTAATAATGTTTCACACACCTACTCATCCAGCCCCCTAAACAAACACGTGTGCACAACCTCTCTGTCTCTCTCCTTTGCTGCCTCCAAACCCGTGGCATATGACCTTCTGTTAAATAGATAAAGAATGCGCTTATCAGTCATGCAAATGAGGCTGAATTCATTTTGCACAACAGATGGTCTCATAGATAATGATGATGGAGGAGAGAAAATTAAATGTCTCTTGTGCGGTAGTCATGGCAACGGAGCCCAGAGTAATATCAATAACAAGTACGGCGCATAATAAGGTTGTCAGTCCTGCTAATCATAGCCTGAGCCGGGGAAACCCTCGCAAGTTTACCACGGTACACTTTTAGTTCAGACGTGCAGCATCTTGTCTGATGCTACTGACGAACGTTTCTCTTAAATCAAGCCAAGTCATATTTATTTATAAAGCAGTTTCACATGAATACATAGGAAAATAACTGAGATTTCAGCTTGAGCCATGCAGCGCAAACTCTCTTAAAAAAACTACTGTCAAGATTTACTACAGACACATTAGTGCTGGAAAGACACGCACTGCTGATCTTATTGCATATGCATTTGTAGGAGTTTCTGAACAAGAAAAAAAATCTGAACAAAATTTTAGGTTGATATCTGTAAAAATTAGCTTTTTGTGAGATTTTGTTTAGGCGCAGTACCAAACTTTTTCACTAGGGCACAACCAGACACCATTACTGCCCATATAAGGGCGCCTGTATTTCCAAATGTGTTTTGAGTGATCTGAGCCATCATTTACACAAATTTCATACAATTTATGAAGTAGACATCCTAATCAGAAGTAGTATGGGAAGTTTGGCAGATTTTGATATGAATTCAACCTCTAAGAAACACATACAAAGAACACACTTGTGCGCTACAGCTTCCTGCCACGTCACAAATGGGGAATTTATTATTTTTTTCTTAATATTTAAAACATTTTCAGACCATTTTTTTCTGAAATAATTGAATGGATGCAATCAAACAAATTGAGCTTTCTACCTTTTTTCATGATTTTTTATGTTCATTGCTATTTCAAAATAAAGGTCTGAACACGCTTTCTGAGCATGAAAATATTTTTGTCGCAAATTGATAAATTACGGCTCCTGTGTAATTTATTTTGAAAATCAAATATGGAAACTAGAGATTGTAAGCTTTCAAATGATATGTAGTTTGTCAATATTACTTACGGTCTTTTCTAAGATATTATTGTTTTAAAAATATAATGGCAAGCTTCCCACCTGTGGGACGTGACAGTTCAGTGGTTAACTACATTAGTTATGATGAACGGAATTTATACAGCATTTGTTAATGTTAATTTCAACATTTACTTATCCTTTATTAAAATCTTGTTAACATTAGTTAATGCACTACATGAACAAACAAAGAACAGCTGTATTTTTATTAACTAACATTAACAAAGATGGACAAAAATGTTCAAAGATGTTCATGTTAGTTAATACAATGACTAATGTTTGATAAGTTAACCTTATTGTAAAGTGTTACCATTAAACTCATTATGAAGAACTAACTGACATTGTTAACAACTCTGATAAAGTGTTTCTTTAAGTGAAAAATTCAAGTGTTTGAATGAGTGAACTAACTCTAGTGCTCACTTCGGTTCATTAGTTAACAGTAGCAGTGTAGTTCATTTCAATGTTAATGAAATATAACCATATATAATGAATCATTTATGACTCCCATCAATTCCTTCCTAGGATTAATACAATAAGCAAGTGCCTACTGCCCCCTACCTGCTCATGCTCCTCTGTTGTGGCCAGTCCTCACATCACTTCCTGTGGGATGAATCAGCGATTTCCTGATGAGGCTGATGGAGTGACGCATGTGTCTGCCAGTCTGTCTCCAGCTTTACATTATCTAACCTGCACCATTACAGCCTGGCTCAGGCAACTGGGAAGGGGAGAGCAAATGATTTACTGTGGGATGTTTGACAGTCAGGCATGAAGAATCACAAATGGTTTAGAAAAGTGACGAGAGAAAGTCTGAAGAGGAGAAACAAACTACAGGAGTCAAAGAGGACGCGCTGCAGGAAGAGATCGAGAAAGGTTGAACGAAATATGCAAAACACAAGCATTTAAATAGTGTGAGAAAAAACAGATGGAGAAAACAGAACTCAGTCTCAATAGTATTGAAAGGGTTTTGAGGTGATTCTCACAAAATTGTCAAGTAAAATGCGAATCAGATAAAAGGAATATTGCATGTTTATATATATATACACAGACATTTATTTTTTTTCATTTATTTATATACATATTTTTGTATAAAGAAAATAAAGATTACTTTTAGAAGCACAATTGTCCCCCTTTCTCCATGTCTATTTTTTCTCTTTTTTATAATAATATTACTGTAAGAAAATAGAATTTCAATAAATAAATAAATAAATAAAGTAAAAATAAAAAAGTTGTGAAAATAGTCATAGTCGTGCAAATTAAATAATATTTTTTTTCTTATGCAAGAGGATGGATGGATGGATGGATGGATGGATGGATAGGCCAGCAATTATATTCCATACATCAATAATGTGCAGCCTGAGAGTGCTGGTAAATGATAGAGTGTGTGAGATGTGTGAGAAAACAACACCCAGTGATGTAGTGGTGCCTGGAGAAGTGGGTATACTCTTAATTTAAACCCCCAATATTTTTTTAAGCGTCCCAGCAAAGGATGAACGCCCTGTGTTATAAACAGTGACATGTAAGACTACTAGTCTTGCATTAGTATTCAATATGCAAGACTATAGAATAGAGTATAATGAATACAATATATAGAACACATAGAATCAGTAGTATTCTTGCATATCAGGGCCGCACATATAGTTTTCTAAATACCCAGGTGCCAGGTCCCATAAATTTTATTGTTAGGGGGGTTCGGGGGCATGCCCCCCCGAGAAAATTTTGATTTTCCTGATCTCGAAATGAGCATTTTAAGGTGTTTTGATGGCCAAAAAAATTGACAACAATAGCTTTAAAAGCATGAAGTAGCCTATTTGATCAGATTCTTAAACATGAGAATCAGTTCCAGTTTCAGCGACTTTTCTTTCCTAAATTAATCAATGTTTTTTGGACTAATCTGTTAATTTAATTAATGGTTCAATTGCTCACTCAAAAAGACAGTCACTTGTCGCCACCCTCTGGCTAAATGATGCAATTGGCGCAAACGCAGACAAGTCAAACACATTCGAAAAAATGTTATACAAATATATTTATACAATAATAATGGCAATATATTTAATAGGGTGCTTGTGTTGTTAAATTGAGCTTGTAATTTCCACTGCCTTTAATCAAACTGATTATTTCTGTCGGTCATTTAAAACGTCTATTGAAAAACAGACGTAAATTTGAGCTACTTGCATCTTATCTCGCACTGTCGTTAACTGAAGTGAAGCGTCGCGTTGGGATTCGCGCTCAGCTCGCGCTTCTATGAACAAAAATCCTGCATTCTTTGATTGGTCTCACGAACATTTTGACATTGACGAGCAGGTGAGTGCTGAAGCAGATCAGATGAGAAGGTCAGTTATCGTCGCGATGGGAGAATCATTGCAGCAACAAATTAGAGTTAATATTACGGGTACAACTCTAACGGGGTGTTTTTTTATTCACGAAATTGGATTAGCAACTAAATGATGCGCATCAGAGGGGATTTAGAAGTGGGTATACGCAATGCCGACTGAAAAGGAAGTGGGTATACGCCGTATACCTGCGTATACCCTGCACTACACCACTGACAACACCCCCAGATATGCATCCATGAAGGCTTCTGTGTCATACTTGAACTGCTCCTGTAAATAATGCATTCGCTCCTCCATTGAGGGAAGAATAAAGAGGGGGATAAATACCCATAATGCAGTGCTCCCTGATGTGTCTGCCAGCACAGATGTGAGGATGTGCTCACACTGGAAACGCACACTGAACGTTATATTACAGCTCCAAATACGAGCTTGTATGGTAGATGATGTCATAGAGAAAAAATAAGAGAAAAGAGAAAAAAACAAGACCTTTAAAGTATGAAACAGCCATGCATTTGTTCCTCTTACAGTTTCTTTTTGTTGATCTCTTTGTCTCTACTTATATAATGTATCTGTCACGGTTCAGTGTCTCGTGTGTGTGTGTGTGTGGGTGTGTTCTTTAATTACCGCTTGATCATCAGCACCAGCTGATCCCATTCAACACACCTTTAAATGTTCGGTGACTGGTGTCTTGTGTTGTCAGGTCGTGTCCTGTTCCTGTGTTTGCCTGGCGATCTTCTTGTGGATTTCCCTGAGTTTTCCGTTCCCGCCTGGATTATTCCCACCTCTGGTGCTCCGCGGATCATTCACTTATCCACGACCCCCAGGTTGCCCATCGAGGTCTCTGCGCCACTCATCAGCTACCGGGTTTTGTGTGTTTTCTGGCCGGACTTCCCTGATGTATTCTCATTAAACCTGATCTGTCCAACTATGGATACAGCAAGTTCAATCTGCCTGGATGAGTTCATCTCATAAATGCATTCACAAGAGGAGAGTATCTCGAACATGCAAGATCTAGTGGGACATGTTCCTGCGTGGGCTGGCTGACCATGTCCAAAAGGAGATGTACGTCCTGGGGCTTCCCACGAGTTTGAATGGCCTGATCGAGCTGGCTCTCAGAGTGGACGCTCGGTTGAAGCGGATAGAACGATGTGCACATCTTAACAGACCAGGGACACGGTCAGCCCCGTCTTCGATCCGATCACGAGCCCATGCAGGTGGGTAGAGCTCCCGGAGATCCCAGAGACTCTGCCTCTACGGTGGGGGAGCAGGCCACTTCCTACACACCTGCCCAGCACGACTGTCCAGCCTAATGGGACTCAGGAGCGGAAGTTAACTTCATGGACCTTAAGTTTGCTCACAGACTTCAGATTCCGATCACATGCCTCACTCACAATATATCTGTCAAGGCTCTTAATGGTCAAGAACATTCCCAACATTTCTTTCTCCACTGGACCCATCACACTCACCACATCAGGCAATCACACTGAAACATTGCCATACTCATGGACTCTCAATTAGCAACTGTTGTTCTTGGTCGCCCTTGGTTAACACAACACAGCCCCAGTTTCCTGAGGCCAGAACTCCATTTCCACATGCAGTGTTATGAGTCCTGTCTAGTGTCTGCTTGTTTGTCTGTGTTTCAGGAGGAGGCAGTGAATTTATTAAACATGTCAATTGAGTACCTCAAACTGAAGGAATTGTTCAGTGAGTCCTGTGCTGCTTCTCTTCCACCGCATCGTCTCTATGACTGTGCCATAGAATTACTGCCAGGTGAATCTCCGCTTAAGGGCAAGTTATACACTCACTTATTAGGAACACCTGTTCATTAAAATGAATTCAATTCTCATTAATGCAATTATCTAATCACCCAATCACATGTCAGTTGCTTCAATGCATTTAGGGGTGTGGTCCTGGTCAAGACAATCTCCTGAACTCCAAAATGACTTTTAGAATGAGAAAGAAAGGTGATTTAAGTAATTTTGAGTGTGGCATATGGTTGTTGGTGCCAACCATGCGTGTATTTCACGATCTGTTCAGTTACTGGGATTTTCACGCACAGCCATTTCTAGGGTTTACAAAGAATGGTGTGAAAAGGGAAAAACATCCAGTATGCGGCAGTCCTGTGGGCGAAAATGCCTTGTTGATGCGAGAGGTCAGAGGAGAATGGGCCGACTGATTCAAGCTGATAGGAGAGCAACTTTGACTGAAATAACCACTCGTTACAACCGAGGTATGCAGCAAAGCATTTGTGAAGCCACAACACACACAACCTTGAGGCGGATGGGCTACAACAGCAGAAGACCCCACCGGGTACCACTCATCTCCACTACAAATAGGAAAAATAGGCTACAGTTTGCAAGAGCTCACCAAAATTGGACAGTTGAAGACTGGAAAAATGTTGCCTGGTCTGATGAGTCTCGATTTCTGAGTCATTCAGATGGTAGAGTCAGAATTTGGCGTAAACAGAATGAGAACATGGATCCATCATGCCTTGTTCCCACTGTGCAGGCTGGTGGTGGTGGTGTAATGGTGTGGGGGATGTATTCTTGGCACACTTTAGGCCCCTTAGTGCCAATTGGGCATCGTTTAAAAGCCACGGCCTACCTGAGCATTGTTTCTGACCATGTCCATCCCTTTATGGCCACCATGTCCCCATCCTCTGATGGCTACTTCCAGCAGGTAATGCACCATGTCACAAAGCTCCAATCATTTCAAATTGGTTTCTTGAACATGACAATGAGTTGACTGTAGGCTACTAAAATGGCCCCACAGTCACCAGATCTCAACCCAATAGAGCATCTTTGGGATGTGGTGGAACGGGAGCTTCGTGCCCTGGATGTGCATCCCACAAATCTCCATCAACTGCAAGATGCTATCCTATCAATATGGGCCAACATTTCTAAAGAATGCTTTCAGCACCTTGTTGAATCAATGCCATGTAGAATTAAGGCAGTTCACTTTACCAATGTCATGGGCCTATCTCCATTTAAGTGTAGCTTAAGTCACCAGCCACCGATTTTTCCCAGTATGGACTGCCCCCCGCTCACACCTTCGTACAGAGGTGCCACCACACATGGAACAGAGCCCGTGAGACTCTTCTCCAGGTGGCGGTGTGCACTGGTCAAAGCATATCTTATACGTTGTTGGTCGAAAAGTGTGGCTTTCAACCAAAAACGTTCTAACAAGCCTGTCCCCTTGTCTTGTGATCTTCTTATTGATTTCCCAACGAGTTTGACGTTCCCAGCTGGATTATTCTCACCTCTGGTACTCCGCGGATCATTCACTTGTCACTTATCCACGACCCACGGGTTGCCCATTGAGGTCATCAGCTACCGGGTTTTGTGTGTTTTCTGACCGGACTTCCCTGCTGTGTTCTCATTAAAACTATTTTTAGTTGCATCTTGCATCCTCCATTGTTTCGTGACACTACAAGGTGTCTGCCAAATTCAGGATGAAGGGTGGAATATCATGGAAATTTATTTGCATAATTTCTTTTATGCACAACACAATTTACACTATTTAGTTAATGACATCAAATTCCATGCATTAGATATCACAGTTAGTGCTGCGTAGCTCAGTGAATGGACTGTGTAAGTAATATTAGCGCAGAGATTTAGTGCATTTGAAGTCTTAGCTTGATTGCAGGTAGGTGAGAATCAGCTGGAGGTGAAGATTCAACATTCCTCAACTCTGGCTGACTAACCCTGGGGAGACAAGATGGATGTCTTCCCAAGCTGTTTCCCAAGCACGGTGCTGAGGGAAGAACGACGGCTGTTTACAAGCCTAACGGTGCTTTCAGAAACTGTGAGCCTGAACTCCAGATGAATTAAACAAATAGACCTTAAAAAGGAAAGTGTATTCGAAAACTTTATAATTTAAAAAATCATATTGGTACCTTTAATTGTGCCAACCAACCAAAAGGCTGCAGTGAATGTGTTACTCCTGATATAAAACCATAAATGACATGTCTTGTTGAACAAATAATTGAAAGGAACTAGATAAAGCAGTGGCATTGACATCAAACAACAGTAAAAAATTAGCTTAGTTGTGTAGAAAGCCATATACAAAGCTTTTTTATCTAATATTGAGAAAACCCTGTGTATAATTATAAATATTATTAGAATTCAGAGAACTGTTTTCTTTGTGAAAATATTTGAAAAATGTAATTTATTCCTGTGATCAAATCAAAATTTCCATCATCATTTCTCCAGTCTTCAGTGTCACATGATCCTTCAGAAATCATTCTAGTATGCTTCAATGCTCAAGAAACATTTGTAATTACTATCAGTGTTACAAAAAAAAAGTTGTTTCTGCTTTACATTTTTGTGGGAATCGTTATACATTTTTTGATACAAGTTTCTACCAGAAGTAGACCTAAAAGCTTTGTAAAACTAGCTGATAATCATTAGCAACATCAAGTAAGTTGATAAATTAGCACTTAAGAAAGTCAGCAATATATACCGCCGATATAGAACGGTTGTGCAAATAAATCGGTCTGTTTTAGATATCCACGTTCTTCGGCTGGCCTGTGTTTGTTTGTTTGCTCTGATGCAGCTGAGTAAACAAACAGCATTTTGCAGGCTCCCAGCATCGTCCAATTAAAGCGTTTCATCAGCCAGAACAGGAAAATGGATGGTTGCAGTAGATGGGTGTAACAGCCTGGATTCTTGATGCACACAGACCTGCAGAACACTTTCATGTTTTCAAGGACTGCATTTTGCACCATACTCACATTCAGCAGAAGGAAAGAAAAAAAAACAACAACATGATTTTAGCAAAAGGAAATAATCAACCCTGTACTGTGGGCTGATGTTACCACTCAAATGTTGACTACCCAGAACCCCCAGTGTGTCCTCGAAATGGCCGCAGCGCTGGGATGTGTGGCACGCCTCAGTGACCCCTGCCTCACAGCATCTGCTGAAGGAAGCCCTCTAATGAACCCCGAGCTCCACACACACACTCACAAGGGCAGTCAAAGCTAGGCTAGTTTCTTTCCTCAGCCTCTCATTTACTGCCAGCCAGGGTTGCTGCCCGTCCGGGAGAACACTTCCTCAAACTGGACAAAAAATCAAATCAAGCGAGTTGGCAGCAAATACAAAGTCTGTTGATCATGTCGGCACAAAATGTAAACTATATGATCACCCAGCTTTTTATATAAAGTTTGGATAGACAAGTATGTATCTTTATCTGCACACATACAGTATACTTCCTCACATAGAGCAATACTGTATATCGCAAAATATAACTATATTATTGCACAGCTCTAATCTGATAAATGCGACTATAAGGCATGAAGAATTTTTAAACAAAAAACGGTAAATGGACTGCATTAATATAGCACTTTCAAAGATCCAATGGCCAACAAAGCGCTTTATATTTGCCTCAAATTAATTCATTCACTTGCTCATTCACACACCGACGGCGGTGTCAGCCATACAAGGCGCCATCCAGCTCATCGGGAGCAGCTGGGGTTTGGTGTCTAGCTCACGGACACCTCGACACTTGGTCAGGTGCAACCGGGGATTGAACCACCAACTTTCTGTTTTGTAGACAACCACCATGAACCGTTAATAACATCATGAATGTAACGGTCTGGCTGTGTAGATCGCACAATGCTGGAGATTCAGAGTAATAAACAGTCTTTAATGCTGTAGATGGTGAGAGGAGCCTGTGCGGAAACAGGAGCAGGAGAATCCAGATGGGGACTCTAGTCCAGCCAGGATGACGCCCAATGGCAGAGCCGAGTCTCTCATGGTGGAGATTGAGGAAGGCATGAGGAAGACGGATGGACCAGCATGACACCAAAGGCTTCAGAGGAAGGAGCCGTAGCAACGACCCCTTGAGGTAGAACCGGGATACCGGAGCCAGAGGCAAGTCCGTGGTGCAGGCAAGGCGACGTCCAAACAAGGAGGAGGTGGAGGGTCCTGGTGGAACCGCAAGGACGATGGTCCAGGGTGGAGCCGAGGGAGGGAGGAGCCAGAGTGACAGGCCAAGGCTGGAGGAGGAGCCGAGGAAACCCATTGACCGGCGGAGCTGAAGACTGGAAGACTCAGCGGAGGTGGGGCACAAGGAAACTCAGGAGAAAACAACCAAACTAACATTAACGATACAGGGCAAAGAACTCGAGAAGACTTAGGGCTTATATAGGCAGGTGATGATGAACGTAATTAGGAAACACATTAGAACTCAATGACATACCATGGAACCAAAGTAGCAAAGGGAACACTGGAACAGAACACAGAAAACAAAACCAAAACAGAACTACATGTGACAACCAGTGGCGGCTGGTGAAAAATATTGTAGGTGGGGCTGTGTGTTGTGGGAGGGGGGGTCAAATTCCCCCATCAAATTTTGAATTTCGTAGATGTGATTTCCTGCAATCTGGAGCATTTTAGGCCTTTGCTCCTTGCCACTTAATACCAATGGTCTAAAAATACAATGTTAATTGAACTGCCATGTAGAAAATTAAATGCATCAGTCTCGTGATCTTTGAAATTAAGAGCTTCAACCCATGAACTGGTCGTTAAACAAAGATAAAGCATTTATTTGTACCAGGACAATAAAGAACATCTTTTTAATTATGAGAGTCTCAGTCTACATTACATTACCAATGGTGTTTTAGGATGCCAAACAATTGTTATAATAATGTAACAATGATTTATATAATTATTCCTATGACGTAAAATCCATATAGCCTAAATGTAGGTGTATAAATGAAAATGAATAGTATATTTTAGTCTACATTACACTATAATATAGGAAAATTAAAATACTTTAGTCCTTATTTCTACACTTGCAAGAAATAAACCCTTGAGCTTTTATTTAGGAGAAAACACCAGATGACCATGAAGATCGCGTGAGCAATGTGCACGCGTTTCTCTAAATACCCAGCAAAAACAGAATGCCTATTCTTAAAGTCGTGTGCTGTTTTATGAAGGCAAAAAACAATATCATGGTTTCGATTTTAGTTCATTGGCAAAATATAACGATAGTGACCTTCATGATAGTTTATCCATTTTACATCTCATATGTTCGGCAAAAGGCGGATTCAAACTCAGGTCCGACTGCATCAAAGCTCTTTCCCGAACCACACGCTCTACGATCCACACCACTACAGCTCTTCCGTGACGAACGTGTTATAGCTGGACTTAGTGCAAATATAGGCTACGATCTGTTTTATCAGACCGGCCTTTGCGGCCCTGTTTTATCAGACCGGGCGCTGAGGCAAAGCGCCCATCGGAGAATTAACACTGCGCGTCACTGATTGGTTGAATTGAGCAAATTTTGTGACGTTTTAATAGCATATCAGAGCTTCATTGGTTAGATAGCGAGGGCGCTCTTTCTCAGTGCCCCGAGGATAAAACTACACGATTAGGCTGGCATGCAAAAATATCCCCACCCCCTCCCTGTCCTTCTAGTGTGTAAAACACGTGCACCTGTACAGAAGAAAGTTATATTTTTGTCAAATTAAAAAAACTTTATTATTGTCAAACTATATTTTTGTCAATTTTTTTTTTTTTTTTTTTTACTTGGTAGGAGTGGCGGCACCCCAACGCCCATAATAGACCAGCCGCCTCTGGTGACAACTAAGCTGTTTTGACACAACTTGTAACAAAGTTCAGTGGTTATGGGAAGAAGGAGGCGAACGTTCAATAATTATTGAACCGGTGAACGTTCAATAATTTTAATAATAAATAAACACATACAAAAATCACGGACAACTGCTGGCTACACAAAACAGAAACAAAACATAAAATCAGGCCTGGTCCTCTCTCCCTCTTCACTGTCGTCGCTCCTCCTTTAGGCTTTCGTTTCTCCGTGAGACATACAAGAATGCAGTTAATTCAAGGATGGGAAATCAATAAAAGTATTGTTAGGAAACAAGTCAATTTTAATGAAATATGAAATATTATTTAATCCGTGTATCCATGAAATATGGTGTCGTGTCGCTCATTGGTAATTACGCCTACGTGATTGATCGCCCTACTTACCACACAACTCAATTTGACTTGATTTGTTTCTTAGATGTGCACAGTTTAGAATTGAGAATCTATAAGTGATAGAAAAAAACAACAACATTTGGTTCAAGCTTTGAAATCTCTTCATGTCCCATTATCTCTACCTATAATTACCATGATTATGATGGTGATAATTATGATAATGATGGTGATGATTAAGATGAAAATTCATGATGACAAAAAGTATTTAGTTTTTGAAAGGAGGTGATCAACTACTCAAGAGTCTGCAGTAACACACTGAGAAGGATTGCTTATGCTTATTGTAGTTAGCAAGTAAAAAAATAAACAACTGCAGCGATCGGCCTGTTGATAATGAAGGATAGACTGTCAACACGAACACTTAATGATTATGTAACCCTTTTCACCATAGGCTCGTGATGGAGCAAGTATGTTATACAACCACGTATTAAGTATTAAACCTTCTTAAACCTAAAGCTTAGTAAAATGGTGAAAGGGACATCTCATTGTAAAAAAAAAACCCTGTCTAGGCACAATATGATTCTCACTATTTGCTTATCAATGGGTATCTGAACAAATGTTCTTCAGAATATTACCTCAGAAAACACTGAGCTACACAAATACAATGGCTGGTGAAGGAATAAACAACAAGAACACCATAACTCAATTTCCTCTTTTTGTATTATGGGAAACTCACTAACAGTTGAACAGCAAAGAGCATATGAAAATAAAACACAAAGTGAATAAGGAAAAAAACCCAAAAGTCAATAGTCTCTGATAACCTGAGTGCACTCGTTTAGTTCTGTTCTTTTAGCAGGCCTGCATTAATCGTTGGCGCGCTTAACGTTGGAGCTCATAGAGTGGAAAAAACAACAACAATACCTCCTCGAGTAAAGTGAAAGACAGATCCCACCGAGTCTGGAACTTTCTCTCTCCTCAAGCGACGGCGTCTGCGGCGGCAGTGCGAGGGTTAAACTTCGTCCGTCCAGCGCTCATAATCAAACGGTCTCCAGTCACTTGCATCAGCCAGCGAAACTCTTCCCGATGTAGTCTCCCCTCATTCAGCAATCGAACGATGTGTCTGCGGTCCTTTCCACGACGATGTCACAATCTTGCAAAAACCCGAGCTAATTTAATCGGAGAGGCAAACAGTTCCAAACTCACTCGACAGTGCAAAACACACATCTTCTGTAGTGGGTCACAGTTTCACAGGCACGAACCCTCTCCCGAGAGCGTGATGTGCGGTAAACAAATTATAGTCCAACGTAAAGCATTTAGTCCACTCAAAGCCTATAATGCACTAAACTCTCCGTTTAGCAGACTAGCCCTCGTGCGCCATCCGGGTTTTTTTTCAACTTCCCGTCTTTTTCTCGTTCTCCTCTCTCGCGGGATTTCACATAGTTCAATAACCTTTTTTTTTAAATCACTAAATCGCTAATATTAACAGATTGATTAATGAGCTTCTCTTATGTAATGAACCATCCTTAAAACATTTTTAAAGAAAACACAACTGTTAAATTACCAGGCACATCTGAACAGCACAGGGTAATTAAATGATAAATCTTCTTGCATTAAACCTTTATGAAACAAAATACAATAACCCACATATATTTCAGAAATAAACAAAATAACAAAAAGACTGATAATGATCAGGTCATTACACTCTCCCCCCACCAATATAAGACATGCCCTCATGACTTGGTGTTTTAGCAAAGTAAACAACACAAAATACCAGTGGTTATAACCTTAAGTGACTTAAACCTAAGAGATCACTGGGCACTTATCCACTTATAAAGGCAAGAAACATATCTCGTAATAGGAGATTTTATGACACTTGGATGTCCTAGTCTGTCATATGTTAATATGGATGGAGCTCTTCTAACTCTCTGAGTTCTGCTAGTCAGAGTTTCAGGCTTTGTACCATCTGGTAACATTTGAGTATCCTCATTAACAACTTCATTTCTTGGAGTCTTTTCTCTCATTTCACCTGTTTCATGTGTCCCTGTTTCTCGACTTGTCCTCTCATTAGACTCTAGATGAGACCCTCCTTTGTCTGTTACTGTTTCCTCTGTAACATCTGGAACTAATTCTGGCTGTGTCACCTCTTGACGTTCAGTCACTTCATCCCAAACCATATCCAAGTCCAAGCTAAATGGTTCTGACATTTCTTTTCCTCCTCCAGTCCTATTAGCTTGGGCAGATAAGTCATAGCACATCTCACTTTCTTCTTCCTCAGAATCTGTGTACTCTTTACCATGACAATTATCTGGGTTTTCTTCTTTGTCTTTATTCCCTGATGTCTCAGATGAAACCCCGCTTCTCTCTGACACATGGTTTTGAAGCTTATGACGTCTCTTTCGTTTCTTTCGAAGGACTTTCACACCAGATACAGGGTCAACATCAGGTGTCGGATCCAGGCATGCATTTTGTCCAAGAGGCAGAATGTGATTTCGGTGGAGAATTTTGATAGGTCCATTTCCGTCCACTGGTTTCAACCGAAACACTGGTAAGTTTGGCATCTGACTGTCCACCACATAAAGATTTGAAGCCCAGCGGTCTGCTAGCTTATGCTTGCCCTGCAACCCTAGGTTTCTTATCAGGACTCTGTCTCCAGGCAACAGCTGTGAACACCGAATCTTCTGGTCATATCTCCGTTTGTTACCTTCGTTCTGCTTGGCAGCAATGGACTCTGCAAGTTCATATGCAGCTTTCAACTCCTTCCTCATCTCAGTTACATACTTGAGGTAAGTTTCCTGCCGTGTATCATCGCTGGACGTCCCAAAACACAAATCCACGGGGAGCCTTGCCTCACGCCCAAACATAAGGTAATAGGGCGAAAACCCTGTGGCCTCATTTGAAGTGCAGTTGTAGGCATGAACGAGGTGACTAATGTGCTGACTCCATTTTCTCTTGCTGCTTGGCTCCAGAGTCCCGAGCATGTTTAACAACGTCCTATTAAACCTCTCAGGCTGGGGGTCTCCCTGAGGATGGTAGGGCGTAGTTCTGGATTTTTCAATCCCGAGTGTGCCAAGTACCTCATGTACAAGCCGACTCTCAAAATCTCTCCCTTGATCACTGTGCATCCTCTTCGGCAATCCATAATGGACAAAGTACTTCTCTATCAACACCTTCGCCACTGTAGAGGCTTTCTGGTCTCTCGTTGGAAAGGCTTGGGCGTAGCGGGTGTAGTGATCAGTAATGACCAGAACATTCTCTGTATTGGTCGAATCAGGTTCAATGGACAAAAAGTCCATACAGACAAGGTCCAGTGGTCCATCACTTTGCAAATGAGACAATGGAGCAGCTTTCTTGGGTAGCGTCTTTCTCTTTATGCAACGGATACAGGACTTGCAGTAGTCTTCCACATCTGACTTCATCCGTGGCCAGTAGAATCTATCTTTAATTAGGCCATAGGTTTTGTCAAGGCCCAAGTGACCACAGTCATCATGCAGAGATGTTGTTACCATCTTTCGATACTTTTCTGGCAAAACTAGCTGAGAACGAGTGGGTCTTCCAGGAGGACTTGTGACTCGATACATAACTCCTTTCCGCATTTTTAACCGATCCCACTCTCTCAACAACAGAGGGCAGGTTGGATGCTTTGTCTTGTCAACTCGAGTCAAATCTCCTTTGTTGAGAGCTGACCAGATCTCACCAATGCCAGGACATTCTTGCTGAGCATTCGACAGTTCCATAGAACTCAACATGGGCATCGCCTTTCCACTCAAAGTAGACATATTACAGTAGGCTTGAGGGATAGCATGTGGAGATGGCCCCAACTGGTCAATTGCCCTACTAGGACATGGATTTGGGCGTCTGTTCACTTCAACCATCTGACACATGGCTCTCACACCGGCTGCAGATATGTCTTTCTGTCCCGGTACTTGAGTGAGCGTAGGATGTGGTCGACGCGACAGAGCATCCGCATCAATGTTTTGAACTCCTGACCTATACTTGAGACTGAAGTCATAAGTGGACAATGCCGCAAGCCAACGGTGACCTGTGGCATCCAGCTTTGCCGACGTCAACACATAGGTCAACGGGTTATTGTCTGTTCTCACCTCAAACTTCGTCCCATACAGGTAATCATGCAGTTTGTCCACCACCGCCCACTTCAAAGCCAGAAACTCTAATTTATGAGCAGGGTAATGTCGCTCAGATGGGGTTAAGCTTCTACTGATGAAAGCAACGGGTCTTAACCCTTCACCTTGATCCTGGTATAACACGCCACCTAGCCCTTCTTGGCTGGCGTCCACATGTAACACATAGGGAAGCTGAGGGTTTGCAAAAGCTAACACCGGGGCTTGAGTAAGTCTCTGCTTCAACTCTGCAAAGGCTGCCTCACACTTGTCGTCCCACCTACTTCCAAAAGGCTCTGATGGGTTCAGGTAGAGGTTATCCTTTTTTTCCTTGGATTTCTTGGCAACTGGTGGGTAACCGGACAACAGTTGGTTCAACGGATAGGCAACTTTGGAGTAATCTTTCACAAAGCGTCTATAGTATCCACAGAAGCCAAGAAATGATCTCAAAGCAGTCACAGTGTTTGGTCGGGGCCATGTGGTTACTGCTTCAGTCTTCTCTGGATCGGTAGACACGCCGTCTTGAGATATAATGTGCCCCACGTAAGTCACTGATGGTTGACAAAACTGGCATTTATCCAGTGACAACTTGAGACCCTCATCCTTCAAGCGGTCCAGCACCTTTAACAACCTATCCTCATGCTCTTCGAGTGTTGCTCCAAATACGATGAGATCATCCAGATATACCAAGACTTCAAGCAAGTTCATATCCCCAACAGTTTGTTCCATGATCCGTTGAAAGGTTGCTGGAGCCCCAGACACTCCTTGTGGCATCCTTTCAAATTGGTAGAAACCCGCTGGGCAGATGAAGGCTGTCTTCTCTTTATCGAAGTCACTCATAGGCACCTGATAATATCCACTTCGGAGGTCTAACACACTAAACCACTTGCTTCCATTGAGACAGGCCAGTGCGTCTTCAATCCTCGGTACTGTGTACTGATCTGGAACAGTGCGTCGATTTAGGGTCCTGAAGTCCACACACATCCTTATTTTACCTGTCTTCTTCCTCACCACCACTATAGGTGAGGCGTACGGACTTCTTGACTCGGTAATGATCCCAGCATCTTTAAGCTGTGATAGATGTTGTCTCAATGCCTCTAGATCAGCAGGCGCCAGTCGGCGAGACCTCTCTCGAAAAGGTTTGTCCTCGGTGGTTTTGATAGCATGATGTGCACTTTTACAGCACCCAACATCAAACTCATGGGTAGAGAAAACCTCATGTCGTTCCATCATTTTTCCCACCAATCTTTCCTTCCACTCCTCAGGAACTGGTGACTCTCCGAAGTTAAAGGAAGATGGGGTCAATTTTGCTGCTGACTCAGTGTTAGGGTTTTTGCTTACAGAAGACAAGGACACCACATCTACTGGAAACAGGTGAGCAACAGGCATTCCTCGGGTCAATGTAACTTCTTTTGTTGATACATTTCTAACCAGCACAGTGATTTTCTTTGACATTACCACAGTGGGTACCTGCAACTCTGGTCTGACCAAAAACTCTCCTGAAAACCTTGGATCATCGCCGGGTTCTTCAGGTGAGTCCACCAGAATGGCTTGAGCATGTGGAATCCCTTGAAACTTTGGCACACCTGTCACACGAGCTACCCCTCCAGGGCGCACAGTAATGGGTTTACTTTGTGTGAGCCACACAGTTCCTCTCTTGTGGTTGTCTTCGTCATCAGGTAGGCATTCTAACAACTGTTCAAACGCCCTTTTGAAAGCGGGATGAATGTGCATGCTACTGACAAAATTCTCTCCAATTCTCTCTTTACAGCTCTTCAGTAGTCGTCTCACTGTGGGTGTATTTGTGCCAACAAGTATGAACGCTTCACTTCTCACAACTGGGTCAGGACACACCAACACAAGGGCATCAATAGTCTCAGTAACTCCAATGTCAGCTTCCAAAAACTCCAGCTTAAGTGACAAATAGCCATCATATGGGTAATCCGAAGGACTGAGGCCCCAAATCTGCAAGGCACTGATAGGCGTCAATGGCAGGTGTGTCAAGTATCTGTCGTAAAAGGATCTGTACAGCAGAGTCACTTGAGAACCAGTATCGAGTATGGCTTTAGCATAAATGCCTTCAATCTGCACTCGTACAACAGAGCTTGGCCCCACTAAGCCCTCAGGTATAGTGTCTTCCACTTTCTCGTCTGGTTTAATGCACTTGGTGGAACGTGTTTTCACCACCGGGAAGCCAGTCCGTTCCTTCACTGGTTCCCGCGGTAGTTTCCCGGCTTCTTTGTCAGTTTGATGAGGCGCTTGTTGACTCTCTTGAGATTTTCTTCACCATCACATTCCCTTTTGAAATGTCCATCCTCCCCACATCTATAGCAAAATATTCCTGGTCTATCTTCCTCAATGCCAGCTCTTTGCAGGGTTTCACTCCTCCTGTACCTAGCCTTGCCAGGGATTTCAAATTGTGGACTTTGGGTATCTGGTGGGGATGTTACTGTAGCAGCTTTAAGGCTAATCATTTCTGCTTTCATAACAGTAATGTCTCTTCTGAGTTGTTCCACTTCAGGATCCACTTTAAGTTCTGGAGTGGACCTGGGGACAGGAGTAACAGCCATTGACGTCACTGGGCTTTTGACATCATTCCTGCTTTGAAGCATATCCTCTTCCTCTCTGACCTCTTTCAATAAGTCACTGAAGGTAGGTGGTTCACGCAGCTTATGTGTCATGCGAATGCGAAGGGCAATCATGTCTTGTGGCAAGGCACCTCTCACAATCTGCTCGATGCGAAGTCGATTCATTTCCAAAAGCTGCACCCCTCCTTTCCTGAACACACAGTGTAACAGTTTATCTAGCCTCATCAAATAGGCGGACAGCTTCTCACCTTCACATTGAAGTGTGTGTCGAAATCTAATAAGGAGATCGGATGGACTCTCAGTTGTTCCAAAAGCTGTCTCCAGAGCTTGCATGTAGTCATATGAAGTCGCAGAAGGGTTCTGTGCTCGTAGAAACCTCACTATGTCAGCAGCTGGACCTTTAAGACTTTCCACTACCCTCTGTTTTTTCACATTGTCACTGCATTGCCATTCCTCCAATAAATGCATAGTTTGCTCTGCCCATGCGTCATACTCTTCTTCCCCACTGGGGGTGGGCCTCACACCAGAAAACATGCGGAGCTTCCTGTAACTTTGAGTATCAGCAGGTGCAGTGTTACATTTGTCCACCAGGGAACTTATGGCATTTATCAAAGCAGTGTTCATGTCAAGAGGCGAAGGTTTAAGCAAGCCTTTTACATCAGTAATAGTCTTTCCTTCATGTTTCAAAAAGGACAACAGCTTGGCTTCAAAACCTTCATCTTCTGCGAGAACAGGGAGCACATGAACAGGCCAAGGACCAGCTTTTCCAGGGAGCCCAACACGGTCAGGTATAGTCTGCTTAGTAAGATCAGTGGATGTCTGAATGAGCACAAACTGGGTTTTGGAAGCTACATCTAGACAGCGATCCACTACTTTAGCAATTCCAAAAGCTTTAACAAAACTTAAAGCTTGAAGCAGAACATCATCTGTGACATTGGCATCTAAACCACTTAACACTACTGCATTCTCACGAGCTATTTGCTTCCTTGTACACCAAGCTTCAATCTCATCAACATCCATTTTGTGCTTAGAATCAATGAGTGAGAAAGAGAAAAAAAATTAATTCAACTGTTAGCAGTACAGACTACTCAAATATGAGATTACAATAGCAGTTTAAAAACTGCGCACAACATCCCGGACGAGCCCCCAAAAATGTAACCCTTTTCACCATAGGCTCGTGATGGAGCAAGTATGTTATACAACCACGTATTAAGTATTAAACCTTCTTAAACCTAAAGCTTAGTAAAATGGTGAAAGGGACATCTCATTGTAAAAAAAAACCTGTCTAGGCACAATATGATTCTCACTATTTGCTTATCAATGGGTATCTGAACAAATGTTCTTCAGAATATTACCTCAGAAAACACTGAGCTACACAAATACAATGGCTGGTGAAGGAATAAACAACAAGAACACCATAACTCAATTTCCTCTTTTTGTATTATGGGAAACTCACTAACAGTTGAACAGCAAAGAGCATATGAAAATAAAACACAAAGTGAATAAGGAAAAAAACCCAAAAGTCAATAGTCTCTGATAACCTGAGTGCACTCGTTTAGTTCTGTTCTTTTAGCAGGCCTGCATTAATCGTTGGCGCGCTTAACGTTGGAGCTCATAGAGTGGAAAAAACAACAACAATACCTCCTCGAGTAAAGTGAAAGACAGATCCCACCGAGTCTGGAACTTTCTCTCTCCTCAAGCGACGGCGTCTGCGGCGGCAGTGCGAGGGTTAAACTTCGTCCGTCCAGCGCTCATAATCAAACGGTCTCCAGTCACTTGCATCAGCCAGCGAAACTCTTCCCGATGTAGTCTCCCCTCATTCAGCAATCGAACGATGTGTCTGCGGTCCTTTCCACGACGATGTCACAATCTTGCAAAAACCCGAGCTAATTTAATCGGAGAGGCAAACAGTTCCAAACTCACTCGACAGTGCAAAACACACATCTTCTGTAGTGGGTCACAGTTTCACAGGCACGAACCCCTCTCCCGAGAGCGTGATGTGCGGTAAACAAATTATAGTCCAACGTAAAGCATTTAGTCCACTCAAAGCCTATAATGCACTAAACTCTCCGTTTAGCAGACTAGCCCTCGTGCGCCATCCGGGTTTTTTTTCAACTTCCCGTCTTTTTCTCGTTCTCCTCTCTCGCGGGATTTCACATAGTTCAATAACCTTTTTTTTTAAATCACTAAATCGCTAATATTAACAGATTGATTAATGAGCTTCTCTTATGTAATGAACCATCCTTAAAACATTTTTAAAGAAAACACAACTGTTAAATTACCAGGCACATCTGAACAGCACAGGGTAATTAAATGATAAATCTTCTTGCATTAAACCTTTATGAAACAAAATACAATAACCCACATATATTTCAGAAATAAACAAAATAACAAAAAGACTGATAATGATCAGGTCATTACAATTATGATCACCAATACACAGCTGTCTATGAAACAATGCTATAGTATGTTCATTTTAGCAGATGCTTTACAGTACATGTCAACTTCTAAACTGATTTTGTACATTATTGTAAGCATTAAACTTTTTTGTTTTTTCTTAAAGTCGGCAATGGAAGTTGTGATAGTCTTTTCTTCTATGTTAATGTACTGGACATCTACAGTAAGTGAAATGGTTTCTTGAACAAGAAAACGTAGGCTTTGATTTTGTCCATGGGGAATCGATTGAATGGTTGTGGTTTGCTATTGGTGGATCTCATGTGAGTGACGGGTTGCCCCGCCCCCACGCAAGTAAACACGTCAACACTCAGAGAAGTGAAGAGATGTCACTGCCAGAGGGAGGGGAAGTTATTCTGAACGAAGATTACAAGACACATGATTTTTTTTTATTATGTGCACGGATAAATCTTTTATTATAAATATTGTAGTATTCCATTGTCCATTTTGATTTCGTGGTGACTTTGAAAGTTTCAGTTTGTTACTTGAATTTTGTTTGTTTTTTAATGATGCATTACAGGAGGAAAAAGACCTTACATGATTTTTCTTTGGATTCAATTTTATTTTTGCACCTCAAAAAGCTGCAACTTTATCTGACATTTAATGTCCACTGTATATCCTCACATATCTCACATTAATATATTCGCAGTGAATGTTGGCTGGTGAAATTCCAGCCTCTGAAACCATTCCAGCTGCTTGCATCATGGATTGAACCACTTGAATGAATCAATAGATCTTGTTTCCAGCACCTACAAACACACCTTATCTTTCTGTCCTTACAGAACTGTATTATAATTAGAATTTCACAAATTATATTTTCACAAATATTACAAAGAAATGGCAAGTAACACATTGCATTAAATTCAATTTTGAAGTAAAAGTACTGAATTAGTATTTTCTTGAAAGATGTGCTCAATCTTTGTTTTATTTTATTTGTTTTATTCATTTACTTTGAAAAATCTTGTGCATCTGTTCATCTGTATCCTGCATGGTTCACACTGATATTATTTTATTTATAAATCTTTAGTTGAAACTGTAGATTGTGGTTGTTCTAAAAAAAATCTGAGTGTTCTGTTTAGAAAAAATACTAAAATACAAAAATACTATTTTGATTTCCATTCATTTGTTTTGCGCATTCACAACACCGACGCCATTAAAGAATATTGGACCCTCAAAATCGAGTAATAAAAAACGACTTGGCTACAGCCCAGCTGCTTTGGCTTTAGCTGGAAGAGCAGTGATACGAGGACCACACCTGTGGATTCCTCCACCTGGTGAGCCAAACCAACTCCGCCATCTGCTCATTGTGTGCATTATTTTATGCCAGCTTGAACAAACACATAAAGGCTCGCCTTCCGGGTGTTGTCCTTGGGGAACTTTCGGTGAGTTTGTGGAGCGTGTGCTTGTGTACTGTGGGTTCCTGAACAGTACCTGTCCCACCGAGGAGGACTCCAGGTCCAGAGCCCAGCCATCCATCACCCCACTTGGAGTGAATACCAGAGCCCACCGCAGCCCAGACCGAGGGCTTGAGCCTGCCGTGATGCACGAGCTGAAGCCTCAAAGGAGGACCGAACCAACCATCACCCTGGAGCCCAAGCATCGTGCAACATCTGACCGCGTGCGTGAGCCGGCTACATTGTCCGTCCCTGTGGGGTCCTGTCCAGCACAGAGTGTCCTGTGCCCTCATTGGTCTTGTTCAGAACAAAGTGCCCTATGCCCCCATTGGTCCCATCCAGCACAAATTGTCCTGTGCCCCCACTGGTCCTGTCCAGCACAAAGTGTCCTGTGCCCCCACTGGTCCCGTCCAGCACAAAGTGTCCTGTGCCCCCATTGGTCCCATTCAGCACAAAGTGTCCTGTGCCCCCATTGGTCCCATTCAGCACAAAGTGTCCTGTGCCCCCATTGGTCCCATTCAGCACAAAGTGTCCTGTGCCCCACTGGTCCCGTCCAGCACAAAGTGTCCTGTGCCCCCCATTGGTCCCATTCAGCACAAAGTGTCCTGTGCCCCCCATTGGTCCATTCAGCACAAAGTGTCCTGTGCCCCCCATTGGTCCCATTCAGCACAAATTGTCCTGTGCCCCCACTGGTCCTGTCCAGCACAAAGTGTCCTGTGCCCCCCATTGGTCCCATTCAGCACAAAGTGTCCTGTGCCCCCACTGGTCCCGTCCAGCACAAAGTGTCCTGTGCCCCCCATTGGTCCCATTCAGCACAAAGTGCCCTGTGTCCCTACTGTTCCCGTCCAACACAAAGTGTCCTGTGTTTCCACTGGTCCACTGGTCCTGTCCAGTACAAAGTGTCCTGTACCCCGATTGGTCCCATCCAGCATGAAGTGTCCGGTGCTCCCACTGGTCCCGTCCAGCACAAAGTGTCCTGTGCCCCCACTGGTCCCGTCCAGCACAAAGTGTCCTGTGCCCCCATTGGTCCAATCCAGCATGAAGTGTCCTGTGCCCCCACTGGTCCCATCCAGCATGAAGTGTCCGGTGCTCCCACTGGTCCAGTCCAGCACAAAGTGTCCTGTGCCATCATTGGGTCCAGCACAAAGTGTCCTGTGCCCCCACTGATCCCGTCCAGCACAAAATTTTATTGTGCCCCCACTGGTCCCGTCCAGCATAAAGTGTCCTCTGCCCACAATGGTCCAGGCCAGCACAAAGCATCCTGTGCCCCCACTGGTCCCATCCAGCACGAAGTGTCCTGTGCACCCATTGGTCCTGTCCAGCATGAAGTGTCCTGTGCCCGCCATTGGTCCCATCCAGCACGAAGTGTCCTGTGCACCCATTGGTCCCGTCCAGCATGAAGTGTCCTGTGCTCCCACTGGTCCACTGGTCCATTGGTCCCATCCAACACAAAGTGTCCTGTGCTCCCATTGGTCCTGTCCTGCACAAAGTGTCTTGTGCCCCCACTAGTCCAGTCCAGCACAAAGTGTCCTGTGCTCTCACTGGTCTATTGGTCCAGTCCAGCACAAAGTTTCCTGTGCCCCCATTGGTCCAGTCCATCACAAAGTGTCCTGTGCTCCCACTGGTCCCATCCAAAACAAAGTGTCCTGTGCCCCATTGGTCCAGTCCAGCACAAAGTGTCCTGTGCCCCATTGGTCCCATCCAGCACAAATTGTCCAGTGCTCCCACTGGTCCTATCCAGTACAAAGTTTCCTGTGCCCCCACTGGTCCCATCCAGCACGAAGTGTCCTGTGCCCCCATTGGTCCTGACCAGCATGAAGTGTCCTGTGCCCCCACTAGTCCAGCACAAACTGTCCTGTTCCGCCATTGGTTCCATCCAGCACAAAGAGTCCTGTTTTGTCATCACTCCATTGTGTGGATTTGCCTAGGCAAGTGGATCCCCTTGCTCCACCTCCAGCCACTTATCCCATAGCTTCACCTCTGTCGACCTGTTGACTCAACCTTGGAACTAAGGGCCTTTGGTTTAATTCCCTCCAAGATTTGGTTTAGCTCCCCCCATGATTGCATTCCCAAACACTAGCACTCAAAAGCAAGATAACATGACAGTGTTTATTGCGTTTTGTCCACACGCTCTGAAATGCAAGTCATTTCTGATGTAGAAGATAGATCCACAGTTTCTTCCCCAATTACAGCAACTTCTATGTGATATTTTGTGCCACTTTCCCAGGAATTGACAATGTTGTTCTTTTGCACAAAAGATAGAAACACTGATTTATTTGCAAATGTCTGGTTGAGTTCTCTTGTTACCTTCTGGGTATTTATACCCATGGTTCTGTTCAGGTCTCTGTTGCTTCTTGTTAAGGTATTGTTTTGTATCCTGTACTCTCTGAGTATTTTGTATAGTTAATAAAATCTGTTGAATCTCCTTTGTCTTTGTGACTGCTAACCAAAAGCTGTGACACTGGAAAATCAGTCGTCTAATTTGCAGTAGTTTTCTGCTTTCATGCGTCCAACACACAGATGATGATGGTTTTGATTGATGACCTCAGCTCATGCATGCATTTGTGTTGGAATTCATTTAAAAAAATCACCTAACATAGTATGCTTGTCATGGTCTTCCTATTGGTAGTGTCTGCGCTTATGAATTCATTTTCTTGTTTTTTCTCAGTTGATCAAAAAAATTAAAACCATTTTATAGAGACTGCGCTCACAAGCCATTTTTGGCTGATTAAATATTTTAACATTTACTATTGAAATATGCATTACATTTTTTTAACTTGAGCACACACAATATTAAATAAAAATGTGAAGACACACACATTATATATTAGGTGTCCAGTGAATTGGACTGGATCCACGCTCTCCCCAACTCTCCCTCCATCTGAGGTCTTTAAAAATTAATTCTGTTGGCAGTGACCCTTTGGCCTTTTGCATCTCAGGCAATACTGCAGTTTCTTGCCTCCTCCCACGCTACATCAGTGCGCTCCTGCTACAGCTCAGCATGCTGTTTTACCCATCAGTCTGTGCTGCTTCACAACACCATCCCAATACGCTCTACATAACTTCATAAAACAGACTTTAGTGGAGAAACACAACCTAAATAGTCCCATAAATGAGTCAATGATATTTACTTATCATCATCCTAAATTATACTGTAAATAGCAGAACGTTTATTATATGCACTTTATTTTCACCAGAGAGAACAGTTATATTATATTATATTATATTATATTATATTATATTATATTATATTATATTATATTATATTATATTATATTATATTATATTATATTAGCTTTTCAGGTCACGATCTTTTATACTGTTGGGGAGTGAAATGGCAAATGCC